>JAQGBX010008005.1:0-10908 GCA_034698745.1 Megaphyllum sjaelandicum
AGTATAAATGGAGGTGTAAAGTCGAGGAACAGACAAGCGCCGGACCTGCAATAGCCGCCTGCCCTTAATAATCGCCGAGGGGGGGGGGTTCCCCGGAGATTGCAAATAAGCGCCGGGGCGCTTAATACCGTATTTACGGTATATGTGCAATAGAGCTATGGCGCTTCTATTGGGAGGGACGGGAATTGCCTAACTATATTTATTATAATGTCATTTGTAGGTTTTTGGTTTGTTTAGGTTCACCCATTTGTAATGACTTGGTTCAGGGTTCCCCCAGACATTTTATTTTCAACTTTCCTGACTTTTTTAGGAGTTAAAGAATTTTTCTGACTAATGACAATTTGAAAAATTGACATATTTTGCAAAATCGACACTGAAAAGTATTTTTTTTAAATGACTAACGACATTAAAACTAACATACAAAAGTGTTCTTATTTTAAATAGAAAAGCTTTGCATAAATGTTTTTAATAATTTTACAATTTTGTATTCGGAAAAAGTTGACAATTTGTGCTGGGAAAACTTGGATAATTTTTTTGCAATTTTATACTCGAAAAAAAGTGAAAACATTGTAATCGCAATTTGTCCTTAGTAAACGTCAGGAAATGATGACCATGCAGAAAACAGTGTTGTTGTTGGGGTTTAGTGGGTGCAAGGGCAACACAGGCCATTGAGCGCTTACATGGGGTAGAAACTCCCCAGCCTTATAGTGAAAACAAAATTGTAAAGGGGACGCCAAAGGGCAGGCCGAACCAGGTACAATGGGCATGGCTTGTCACCAGTTCCAGAGAAACGCCTTAAGTTAG
Organism: Megaphyllum sjaelandicum; assembly: GCA_034698745.1. Classification (NCBI taxonomy): domain Eukaryota; kingdom Metazoa; phylum Arthropoda; class Diplopoda; order Julida; family Julidae; genus Megaphyllum; species Megaphyllum sjaelandicum. The sequence goes on from JAQGBX010008005.1 coordinate 805, forward strand.
CCGTCACGGGGCGACAAAGCCAAGACGGACAGAGAGAAAAAGGACAAAAAAGAGGCGGGGCGATTAGATCCACCCTAGAAGATGTGCATCACAAAGACAGAGGTAAACAGATGGAAAGAGGATGTAATTTGGGGGTGTCGAGGACCGAGAATTTCTCTAGGTGAAACTACACAACACCTACCTTGTCAGGTACGTTGATACCAAATATAGGCCAGGTACTTTTGGATACCGTAGAGTGGCCAGGTTCCTTGGCTTGACTTTCCTGCTTCTTCCGATTTTTCTTGACTCTTTGATTCTTGTATTCACTTGAAGGATTGATCTGTATTGATTTGGTTGCTTTTACAATTTCTATTTAGAATTCTGGCCAAATTGCCAGATTTTTCAGATGATGGAGTTACACTTGATTTCCTTTTACCTTTTGAGGTGCTTAGAAATCTTCCAGTTAAATTCTTTTTATAAAGTTAGTTTTTAATTTCACTTTCCCTACTTCTGAAGGTTACAAACTACTTAAACTACTTGTTTGCCTTGAGAATCCAATATCTCAGGAAGATTTTCTTCAATCGACAGGATTTGTGACAGATTTTTGAATCTACCAGAACTTGTTTTGGATTGGTTTACTATAGTACTATCTGGTATGATCTCCAGAAGTTTTTGATTTTTTTCTTTCAAGATTTAAATTTAAATTTTCCCTAAAAAGCGGTTTGCTTTCCTGCAATGCTCTTATGCTTAGTTTGTTTGCTCGCTTTCGCTTTTCTTATATCTTTCGCTCGCTCGCTTGCTTTGTTTCGCATATATTCAGTCAACTAATTTTGATTTCCATGGAATATATATATATATATTGTTTAATGCTTTCAGATAAACTCACACTTTTCCCTTTATACGGGAACAATAAATGATCCACTAATACAACAAATTTGTTTGTGACCGTGTCACAACACAATAAACACAATAAAACAATATGGTACTCCCCTTGTACCAATTTGCTTGGAATAGTAGCACCCTCGATTGGTGTTACGAAATGAAAATGACAATAAGAACGTTACTATCTGTAACGTCTAAAACCAATTAATTAGTATAGATTATACTCAAACACTTAATTCACACAAAATTCAACTTGATTCATTAGTGGTACATGTTATGAACATTAATATCCTGTATCACTCAATTTCTATAAAACTTAAATTTTAAGAACTATTATTTAACGATAATTCTCTAGGTTCAATTCAAATCAATTCAATACTTCAATTACAATATACAATTATCATGCACGTGGTCATGCATAATGCAAGGTTAAACAATACTCATAAAACAATGATCAATTCAAATTTCATAAGGTTCAGCACTATGTTTAATATTCACTCTAAATTATCAATTATTAAATCAATTTAAAAACGCTTTGGTTCGATAGGATTTATATCCACTGTCACGTATTTTTTGATTATTTCTTTTGATTTCAATTTCAATTTACTTTTATTTATTATTTTCACTTCTTGTGATCATCCAATTTTCAAGCTCGATAATCCCTTTTTGTTTAATAGGATGAAATCCCCACGTTAAAATTCAGATTTCCAATGATTCGATTTTTTAATTGAATAATTCAATTCGATTTCGTATCCCAATTTCAGTAAATCCAATAATTATGTTGGGCAATTTTATTTGGTAGTTAATCTTTAAAATTTCAATTTAAAAGGTCAGTGTTTCACCTTTATATGAAATCATTCGAAAATATAACTGCTCGTAACTTTTTGTCTACAGGATTTGAGTTCCAAAATTAATTCTGAACAATTCTTTAGCCTAGATTTAAAAGGTTCTACTCAACTATTCCTGTATTTTCGAGTTTGTGATTGAATAGCGTGTAATTTTAAAGTTTTACAATATAGCGATGGCCGATTTTAACGTTGCGCTATTGGTTGCTTGTTAAAAATTTATCGTTTCGCGATTGGTTAAAAAGTATGAATTTTTAATGTGCAATGGCCGAAGCTTGATTTCAGGGTCGCACGCTATTGGTTAGAGCGAGCAATTGAACGCGTATGATTGGTGGATGCGTAAATGCAAAAAATACACTCTATTGGTTGAAGGCGTGTTTTTAAATTTTATTGTTCAATGGCAGATGCCCCAAATGCTAGTGGCTCCTAGCGGCGATTTATAAAATGAAATTTTGAATGGCGCCCGAACGTGAGTGGTGCGTGGCGGCGTTTTTTCGTACTAAATTTTAAAAATAACTTTAGGTGTATCCGCGTTCTAACGATTTTTACCGAAAATTTCTTTCGAATAAAAATAAATGTATTTAGCGTGTACCCGTATTCAAACGGCTTTTAGAGATGTTTTTCGAATTTTTCTTCGATTTAAAATATTTATATGCTAGTACTAAAACGGCATGTAACGATAAAAACACGAGTTAGGGTTTGAGTTATGCCGGTCTGGTCCGAGCGCTAGTGGCCTTTGGGGTCGAAAAACGGAATTTTACGTTTTTATTTTAGTATTAATATATCCAATTAATGGCGTCTTGTCTCGTAAATAAAAATCCTTTTTTCAGATAATTTGGAATAACCGAACATCTAGGTCACGTAGATGGATTTCCTTTTTCCGAAATAAAATTGTGTTATACCCAATACAGAGCGTAAATTCAAGTTTTGGTGATTGTTTGCTAAATCTTTTCGAAAATTCTCTAGATTTAAACGGCGTGTAATTATTTAATTTAAATATTTCTTGTCCCTGAGCTAAGTATCGGGGAACGGTTTATAAGATCTAAATCCAAATTTTCGATAGGTATTATCCTAATTATTCTAGTATATCTTAAACAAGGATATTTTTGATCTTAGCATAAAGGATAAAAATGGGTTGAAAATTCTCATTTCCCAAAATAATTATCAAATTAGATCCATTTAAACTATCAATATATCAATTGAGAGACAAATAACAGGCAAAATACAGTTCGAAATAGTTGTTTCAGACCTTAAAATATCTGGATAGGTTGTTGCTTTCTTCCTGGTTCGCGTTAGGTTGTAACGGTGCTATAGGTTGGTAGCAACTTAGGTGCGACGACCCATTTGCTAATTTATATCACACACGGTTGACGGTAGTAGTTTACACGATGTTTTGAATAGATTTGGAGACAAATTTGACTCGGTGAGAATGTTGAAACCTGACTCTGCCCTTGATGATTTTCGCTGAATTCAACTGATGATGATGTGTTCGTGATGATGATTTCTTGTAGATTTTCTTCTGGATAACGACGATTTTTAGATTCTCTGGATGACGACGATTTCTTGAGGTTTTTTATGGTATTGCACGATCTCTTTTATGCAGTATTCAAACAATGTTATTGGTGCTTTTCCACGTTGCTGACGATTTTTCGCTGCTAGCTGACTTACTGATGAAAACGAACTTTTCTGGATCTCCACAATTCGCAGCACTTCCGAACTATTTCAATTGTAATATACGTATTTTTCGGCACCCACCTGGCACCGGACTCGGGCTCCTGGACTCTTCACCGTACTGACTGATTAGAACTTACTTGTTTCTCTTATAAACTTTTAACTTTGTTTCTCTTTTAAAACTTTTTAACTTTGATTTTTATTTTGGTAAAAATTCTTAAAAACGGTGGCGTGATGTATTACTATCTTAGTTTTGGTCCCGAGTGATGATTTCTAGCTGCGCACGCTCTTTTAAAGGTGCGAAATTTTGAACGTCATAGTGACGTTTTGAATTCTAATTGGGGACTTAATTAAGATTCTAAAATTTAATTGGTTATTGGCAATGGTCATGTGACCCTTGGGAGGGAAATTTGTGGGTATTGCGTGGGTGATGCGTGGGGTGACCCTCACCGTAGGACAGTTTTTTCCACGCGACCCAGGGGTCAAAATAAATGTCAACTTAAGACAGACATTAGGCGCCCTAATGATTGATCCCTAACAGCCGGACCCCTGCCGTGAGAACGACATTTTTCGGAAATTGCGGGCGTCACAAAAATCTAAATTTCAGAATTTTCTTAAATTTTTTAATGTTTTAATTAAATTTAAATTTCGATTTCCATGTATACTTGTGTCTTAACACTTTCGCTACCTTTCCGCGTTCGCCGCACATCGCTAGCACGCTTGGTTCGCCATCTACGGTCGTTTTTCCGATATTCTAAATTTTGGATTTTTAATTTCAAATTTTTGTTTCTGATTGTATATTTTTCGTTTATTTCTTAAATTTCATTTTTAATTCTAAATTTTACTTTTGTTTGGGTTAGTAATTTGTTTCAAATTGGCTTCTTCAGCCTTTTTCTTATTTATTTCGTTTTTCAGGTTTTACAATTTTTTTGTATTTTATTTTATTTTGTTTCGGGTACAGCCAGGTGACAAAGTTTAACCCAGATCCCATTTTCCGAGTGGAAATGTTCAAAAATTTTCTACATTTTCGAAGTACAGATTCGCATAATTTATTACCTTTTCTAAATGTAAATTAAATTTGCAAATTTTTCCACCTTTTATGAGAACAAATTTGCAAACTTTTCCACCTTTTCTGAGTAGAAATTTGCAAAATTTTGCACCTTTTCTGAGTACAAATTTGCCACATTTTCCACTTTTTCTAAGTAGAAATTTGCAAAACATTCCACGTTTTCCACGTACGAATTTTTAAAGTTCTCTTGGTTTTCCGAGTATAAATTTTCTACATTTTCCGAGGACAAAATTGTGTAATTTGGAGGGGTGTTCGAGGACCGAGAATTTCCTTTAGGTGAAATCACACAAACACCTTACCTGTTAGGTACATTGATACCAATAATGGGCCGGGTACTGTTGGTTACCGTTGAGTGGCCAGGTTCCTTGGCTTTAACTTTCCTGCTTCTTACAATTTCCGTGTAGCTTTCTGGTCGTATTGCCAGATTTTTTGATGATAGACATTTTTTTTGGTTGCTTTACCGTGCTTTTTAAATTTTTAAGATTCTGGAAATCATCCAGACGAACTCTTTTTATAAGTTGGTCTTGACAGACTGCTTTGCTGTCATGAAAACTCAATTCCTTACTCGGAAAATATCATTAACAAAATTTCTGACAATTTCTCAAAAAATTTTCTTTTTGGAATTTCGATCCAAATATTTATACTAACACGAGAATCCCATATTTCTTAATAAATCAAATAGAGATTATTATTTTTTATTTTTTTTATAAAGACCCTTTGCGGCCTACTTTCCTGCAATACCATTAAGTATGCAGTGATTGCTTGGTTGTTTCTCTTCGCTTCTCTTATCTCTCTCGCTCGCTTGCTCGTCAATTTAGTCAGCCGACTCATAAATTGACATATGACAAGGTTTTAATTCAATTCTCCAATTTTCCCCTTATGCGGGATTTCAAACCACACTTTTACAATTACAATAAATTTTTTGTGACATGTCACAATACAATGAGACAATTGGCACAACCTTTGTACCAAATTCCTTCAGATTAAAACACCCTCGATTGGTGTATCAATATAGGTGAACAATATTTCCGTTACACCATGTAACGACAAAAATGATTAAATATTAGCAACTTCTGCAAGCATAGGATTAGACACTTTTTACGAAAAACAATTAGTCACTTAAAAACAATGCTTTTTATTATTTCAACTGTCAAGAACAAACAATATTATTATTCAAATTCAATTCTACTCAGTACTTATTAACTTAAATAATTGCCATGCAACACTGAACATGTGCATACATTCATGCGAACATAATTAACAACAAAATTCAACTTAGCAGGATATGTTTTATTTATCTATTTTCCAATAATTATTAGATTCAGTAATTTCCTTAAGTTGACCGGAATTTTTTATGTTGACAGGATCTTATTTTTATAAAAACAACAGACAATAATACTTGTAATCAATTGGATATTAAAAAAAATCGACAGGATGTAGATTTCCCTAATTCAAAGAGAAATAAAATCTAAGGTATTTATACAATTCACTCAATTCAATATTTTTCTAGTAGTAATTTTCGCAATTTAAATGTGCTCAGGTAAGACGTCTACTACAGTATATGAATTCATCAATTTGATTAAAATGCATTATGCCAAGATATTCAAAAATATTCAATTAATTCAACCTAACTTAATAACCTAAGGTCAATAATTTCGTAACCATGAAATTAAATTCATTTTCTATTCCATGTTTTATAGCAATTCCACATGCATAAAATGTTTCGTGCACTCGATATCAATGATCAAGAAATGTACTTCCAATTCAATTCAACTTAATATCTTCTATTATATTTAGTCTACATTATTATTTTGTTTAGAATTTTATTCGCGAGTTTCGGAGAGACAATTTTTCTCGTCAAGAATAAATTTTTGAAGTCCCCTTGTACGATCCAACGTTATGACACGCAGCGAGAAAGAAATGGCGCGAATGGTGAATTTCGAAAATACCTGAATTTTATTGGTTGATTTGTTAAATGATCGCAGTTCGCGATTGGATATAAATTGAAATTTTAAATTAGCAATGGCCGATTGACTCAACGTGATTGGCCGAAATTATTTCAAGATGAATGTTTCTTAATTGGGTTAAGCGTTTCAAACTATTACGCTATGTGCTGCCACGCAAATTCAAAATCGACCGCGATTGGTCGACAGGATAGAAATCAAACGGTTAAGATCGCCCGTGATTGGTCGAGGCGTGTCAATAAGATAAAGGCGTTGGCGGATGCACCCATATGGTGGCGTCGCCTAGCGTCAAAAATAGCAACTCAACTTTTGAAATTGCAATGGTGCCTGATCACTAACGGCGCTTAGCGTCTCTTTTTAGAACTAAAATTCAAAAATAATGTTTTTAAACATCCGTACGTTAACGGCGACTGGCAGCATATCTTTGAATATAATAACAATTAAAAAAATTTTTTTCGCCTGTGAAATTTCGGTGTTTTTTCAGAATTAGATTCAAATTTTAAATTTTGGAGGTTCTTGTACGATCACCGCGCTTAACGGCGATTTCTAGACTCAAATTATCGATCTAGGCGGACTGGCCCGAGCACTTGTTTCGCATAGGGTCGAAAATTAAAAATAAATGGGTAATCTTTTTCTTGAATGCCTGATAAATTCAATATACCAAAATAAACATTAACCGGTTTCGGTGTAAATTTCTTAAATTTATCCCCTCTTAATAATGTAGGGTGAATAGGATTCCCGGGCAAATATTTAGGACAATATTAATTTACGATGTCCTATCTTAAATTAATTTCATGAATTTTAACTTTCTAAAGATAATTGAACCCTTTAGGCAATATTAAAATTTCATTCCCTTTTTGTTTCTAAACAATCTATTTCAAAGTCATAAATTTGTATGGCGTTATTGTCATTTAATTTCTTGGTATTCTGAATCTGCTAATAATTATTTTATTTCAATAGAGCTTGAATTCAGTAAATTTTTTGAACCCTTCGCCTTTAATCTTTAGAATCAAACAAAGATTCTTAAATATAAATTTTATAATATCTTTTTTATGATTCAAGTAATTTAGTCCTATTTTTCCCAGAACGTTTTCTCAAAGAAAAAAAACAAGACTATAAATGGTTTCTTCCGACAAGCAAATTCTTATTATGAATAATTATAGATATTTCGACCTTACTTTTCTTTTCTTCTTTTCTTCTCTGTTCTGTTTTTTTTACTTCTATTTTTCTGCACGCTAGTTATTTTCTCAATTTAAGGTTCGACGACCACAAATTGATTATGTTTATCTTCTTTAACTGCTGTCGATTTCTCTTTCTTGATGGCTTTTTTGAATTTATTGGTGCAAGTTAAACAGTTCTGGTCGATGAATTTTCCTTTTATCTTTATGATCGGTGATGAATTTGGATTGCTTGAATGTAACGTTATTGAAGAACAAGTGGATAACACTTATTCTGATGTTTTTCTCCTTTAATTAAAGATGCGATGGAGTATTTGCAGAGATTTTTCGGCCTTGTTTTCCCAATCTGCTTGTTGAAAGTCTCTCGTTGTTTTTCCGTCTTGAGGATATCTTTCAGGTTCTTGATTCACACCCTCCGTAAACTCAGATGTTGTTTCGGTATCACTACTGTGGACACCGGACTCGGGACTATCTTAATCTCTTAATAAAAATTTACTTTCTTGGATTTCTTAACTCTTATACTTTCTCAGAATTTTTCTTTGTTAGATTCGTTTAATGTAGAGGCGGGATGTGTTTAGATTCTTGATTTGCTCCGGAGTGAGGATTTGGAGCTGTGCACGCTCTTTTAAAGGTGCGAAAATTTGAGCGTCATAGTGACGTTTTTGATTTTGATTGGAAAGTTAGTTATTTTTCTTAAATTTGATTGGTAATTTTAAATGGTCATGTGACTATTGGGGTGGTAAATTGTGAGTGTACATTCCATCCCAAAAGTAAAGTTGTTCAACTCTACCTAATGTTTTGTCTAGGCCAAAATGTCTTGAAGTTTTTGCATCATGTGCTTGGAACAATACCATTTCTTTCAGAAATGTTGGTAAAACATATACCTTTACATATTCTTCTGGTCTACCTGGTTTTGAATTGACCAGCTTTTTGAGCAGTAGACCCTGTTGGTTTAAGGAATAACCCATTTGTACAAGTTGATTAAATTTTTCTCCTTTACCTGATTTTAATTGTTCAAGTATTTCTCTTAATTTTTCTTCCTTTCTTTGTTCGGTTCTTAACAACTCAATATATAAAGCTCCTATAGGATCTCTATTCTGCTTTTTACTTCTGATGAACAAGTTTTGTTTCACAAAACTTGGCAATTTATTTCCCAATTTTTTTTCTTCCACCAAATCTCCAAGTGCATAAGGTTCTGGAATTTTATCTGGTTTTTCATCCATTTCCTGCACATTTTGGGATAGAGCGTCCGCCCTATTCTTTACTCCTAAACTGTAAACTACTTTAAAATCAAAAGTTTGTAACTGTAATGCCCATCTAGAGAGCATAGCATTGTGATGACGCGTACTCATTAGATACCTTAAAGGTGCGTGATCTGTAATGAGAGTGAATTTGTTTCCCACTAGATAATATTTGAAGTGCATTACTCTGAACAAACAAGCTAAAGCTTCTTTTTGAATCGTAGAAAAGCGTGTTTCAGATGGCTTTAATTTCCGACTTGCATAAGCAATTTGCAACCGTTTGCCATCAAATTCCTGTTCTAAAACTGCACCTATAGCATAATTGCCAGCATCTGTTGTTAGAAAGAATCGTTTTGACCAATCTACCAGTTGCAAAATTGGTTGACCTGTTAAAGCTTCCTTTAATTCCAAGAATGCGTTTTCGCATTGTTCCGACTAAATAAAAGGTACATCTTTTTTGGTTAATCCTGAAAGTGGTTTTGCTGTTTTAGCAAAATTTGGTACATGTCTTCTCTAATATCCAGCTTATCCAAGAAATGACTGGACTTGTCGTACCAATTTTGGCTGTGGAAAATTTCTAACAGCTTCAATTTTGTCCAATTTTGGCTGAATTTTTTCTTCATAAATGTGATGTCCGAAATAGAACACCTCTTTTTGATAAAACTGGCATTTACTCGGTTTTACCTTTAAACCAGATTGTTGCAACCGATCGAGAACAATTTTGAGATACTCAAGATGCTCTTCTTTATTTTTGCTGTAACTAAGCAAGTTGTCTATGAAGACAATGCAAATTTTGCCTAATAACCCTTCCAAAGCTATGTTTACAACTCTTTGGAAATTGTTTGATGATGTTTCTAATCCCATAGGGGATCTTGTGAATTCATATTGTCCATTTGGAGTAGAGAAAGCAGTTTTATATTGATCCCCCATATAATTGCGAGGGCTTTCTTTTCACTGGCGGTATACCTGCTTTCTGCTGATGTCAAACATCGGCTGGCGTAAGCAAGTACTTTCTTTTCTGATTGATCTCCTTGATAAAGGATGGCTCCCAATCCAATTCCTGATGCATCTGTATGCAATCTGAGTTCTTTTGATGGGTTATACATCACTAGAATAGGTGCTGATTTAAGTGCTGTTTTGAGTTGCTCAAAAGCTTTTTGGCATTCTGGTGTCCATTGAAAAGGTTGTTTTTCACTGGTAGCATTGAATAATGGCTTTGCAACAAGGGCAAAGTTTTCTATGAAGCGTCGATAGTATCCAGCTAATCCTAGGAAG
>JAQGBX010008006.1:0-10908 GCA_034698745.1 Megaphyllum sjaelandicum
AGCATACGCTGTATCCATAAGCAGCGTTCTCCTTGTCAACAGGAGAGAACACTCGAAAAAAAAAAAAAAAAAAAAAGCTATTATAAAAGATGATGAAGGAGACGGCATCAGAATAGAAGTAAAATCTAGTCAAGAAAAACGACTTGAAAAGTAAACCCAACTCGGAGAACATAGCTGACCATTTTCAGAACCTGAAATTGCCGTCAACTCTAAAAGAACAAATAGACTAGCCTCAGAAAATGATTTTGTACAGATAGACTTATGAGAACAATGTGCACGACAATGCCTAGAGAAATCTAAACTTGGCACAGAGGAATATACAAATTGTCTCTATTGAAGCAATCCAAACAGCATTAAGAAAAATTTGGTACAAAGTATTTGATGAATATACAAGGACAACAATGTTCTGAGTTTGCGAATAATACATCTTATTTCGAAAGTAATTATACTTTCCCGTGACACGCCATGTACATAAATTATATAAAGCTTAGTGCGCTAGAACATTCATTATTTTTTCACTGAAAATCTTTACATCACTATAGTGATGTAACCAATACACACAGACAGCTGTATTGGCTACATGAGCACACGTATCCTGGTATTAAAACACATTTTTCTACGTACAAGAAAGTCTTCCTCCAGGGACACCAATGGTACATTTTGAATTAAATTCACATGTATTTTAAAGACATGAATGCATAACTCCAAATACATGTTAACAAATATTTCTATTAGAAATTTGTATTTCTTAAGATGCAGTTTTGACATATAATGGAACGGCTCATTTAGCCAACTCTCTTGTTTAAAAACAAATGACCATAGCAAGTAAAAAAAAGTATAGTACCGTACTAAAATTAAAATTTGATATAATTGATTCATGTACGATACTGTACTGCTAATAAACAAGAAAAAACCCAGAAATTCACAGAATTGAATAAAAGTGCGATAACTACTAGACACTAAGTGCCACGAAAAACATCCATTATAAATGGACAATTAAAATTTCGATTCCTATTTCTACACGGATGACATCTACGTCAACAGATGGCGCTATTTTAGGATTTGAACGCAGGAACACCTACTTGGTGTGATGGAGCATTTATATCCGTTTTGACAATAACCAGTAGCACAGCAATCATTTCCGCCACTGCCTTCCCCAGATGACCCTCCACCGACTTCCCCAGATGATCCTCCAGTGCCTTCTCCAGGTCCTCCACCGCCTTCTTCAGATCCATCGGATCCTACTTGAGTGTGTGAGCAGATACCAGAACGTTCCTCGCATTCGTACCCTGGTTTGCAACCGGATGTGACGCAATTCATCTTGTGTTTCTTGAATCCAAACAGGCTCACAATCCATATCTGAATTCGACGTATGGCTCTGTAGAAGGCGTTAATGACGCCATGAATTCCTGATTTTATCAGGGAGCAAACTTTACCGTTGCAAATAGGCCTGGGCTGGACAACAGCTGGGTCACTTCCGGTAACCAAAATGACCGGTAGAAGGACGGCGAGTAATAACGACAGGAGCGGCATCGTCGGGTTCTGCGAAATATGAATTCCGAATACACTGAATGTTGCTGTTTTGTTATTTTCATACTTTAAAGATTTTCCCTTTTTTTAAATACTTTTTTGAAAGAATCGTAATTTTAAAAAAATATTACGATATTAGGCCAATTATTCCACATCATTGACTTCTTTTTGCAGAATGCATTTCATCAAATAGTTGTTTATAACTAATGCAGTGTGTTTGAAAATAGGCACTGACCATAAGTCAGACAAAGTTTTCCAAAAAAATTATCCTGAAGTTGCAGGGCAATACCATCGTTGCATGAAGTTTCAGAAATCATAACTCAAACAATTTTTAGAAAGCTTCATTGAAACAAGTTTCATAAACCGACGTTAAAACTAAATTCCGAAATCAATATTTAAACAAGTTTCAAAAACAATTATTACAATGGGTTCCAAAAACAATTTGTTGACAAATCAAATGCATTTGAAACAATCGATAACTGCTTAGAAGAAATCAGAAATATTTGCAAAATCAGATTTAAATTCAGTTATAGAATGCATTTTCAGAAACTATGAAACGTTAATTTTATAGTTTCTGAAAATGCATTCTATAAAAAAAACATATTACCCTTAAAAAAATGCAGTAGCAGCACAGTTGTGATGTACGTTTCAGTAGCAGTTATCATAACAGTCTGATGGCCGTTATCGACGCAGACTGGAGCCAAATTAACAAAATGGCGCCATGGATTCAGCATTTGAAACCACCTGTTTCAACATTAAGTGTAAACATCGAGAAACTCTGCATTATTTCGTGAAATAGTGGCCTATATTCGCTAACAGATTACTAGCATTATACACGATATAATTTGAACAAAAACTTCCGAAAACCTACTCAAGAAATAAATTGAACTTTTAAAAATCTTTATGAAACAAGTTAGTGAACTAGAGTAAACAAGCCAAGTACTTCAAAGGATATAATTTTTAGTATTGTATGAAAAATTATTAAATACGGAAATAAACTTTTTTAAACGCTTTATTACCATGATTACATTAAGCTATGATTATCTTAGATAAATAGGAACCCAAAAATAACCGGAAAAGATGCGTAATAAATGGGAATTTTCCGATGAAAGACGTGGGTGGGGTGAATTTATTGAAACTTCGATGAAACTTGAGTTCATATTGTTGGAGTCATGTGATTGTCTGATAAGTGATAATACATACTACTGTTGAACAATTGCGATTGAACAATTTGTTCAATTCCTACGCAGACGACATTTCCGCCAACAAATGGCGCTAATGTACGGTTTTAAAGCAATTGCAGGTCATGTCGCATTGATGTCCGGGTTGACATTCACCAGTTATACAACAATTAGGTGGGTAAACGTCTGTTTCGCAAGAACCAAAGATTTTGTGGCATTTGTAGCCTGGTTGGCAACCGGATATGACGCAATGCATCTTGGGCTTCCTGAATTTGAAAAGGCTCATGATCTGAATTCGACGTATGGCTCCTAGAGACTTCAAGATGTTACGAAATCCTGGTATTCTCAGGAAGCAGAGTTTTCTGATGCAAATGGACCTTGGCTTGGAACTGTCAGGTGGGTCACTTCCGTGAACCAAAATGACCGGAAGAATGATGGCAAGAACGAGCGACAGAGGCGACATCGTCTATTTTTCTGCGAGATATGAAACATCATCGAAATGTGCAGATTTCATTTTAACTAGTGTCGCTGGCAGCGCCATCTCGTCGATTTGAGATGTGTATATGAGCAAGTAAAAGTAACAACAACCATCAAAACTGACAATTGTAAATGTAAGTTTTCATACCATATTTTAAGATTTTTCTCAAAAAATTGCGAGCATCTCAATTTTAAAATTTATTTCCATATAAGGCCAATTATTGCAGATAATTCAATTCAATTCAATTCAATTCAATTCGATACCCCGCAGTCAGCACACACAGCGCCATGTGGCGGGGGGAGTCAATTCATCTCATTAAAACGGATTAGTAATCCGTAACACGATGGACCCCGGCATCGTCCGTTAATTTAATTTTACTTAGTTTGAGGCTATCCTTCGGTAATGAAATTGGGTATTTCATGTGAATTTAATTTCATTGAGATTTAAATTATCATAGAATGTATTTCTTCAAATATTTTTACATAATCGTTGTGAAAATACTGTACGTACTGATAATGATCGAAACAAAGTTTTCCAAAAATAATTTTGAAATTGCATTTCGACATCATCGATGCAACAAGTTTCAGAAACTATTGCAGGTTTCCCCCCATCAATTACATATTAAACTTTCGTTAAATTTCCAGGCTTTACTACAAATATCTCTTACCAACTACAAAATTGAACTGTTCCAAAATTATCCATTATTTGTTTTTTATACATATACACAGTTAATCTTTTTAATATATTGCAATATTTACTAATGTATCATTAAAAATGTTTAAAATTACTCTATATAGGACCATTTTGAAAATGTGCATGATATTTTTTTTATAAATTTGTTTAATTTATATTCAAAAAATGTTAAAAGATTTTCAAATTTACACTCAAAACAGGATGCAAATTTATATTCGATAAGGGATACAATTTGAGAAAATTTCTACACTAAAATGTTTGATTCAGAATCCGTTAGCTAATTTGCAACTTTCCCCTGGAAAACAGTTGAAAATGCTGGAAAATTTGTGTTCAAAAAATGTGGACAATTTGGCATGTTAGTTTTCAGAAACTGCTAACCAGAAATTGTGTGGTTTTATCAGTGAAATTTCCTGACTATTTAAGGTGTTATAACATTTCCCTGACCAATGTTAAAAATTGACAATTTCTGCAAAATCGACATTATCAAATTTATTTTTTTTTAAATTGTCTAACAACAACTCTAACAACAACAACAACAACATCAACAACAACTAACACAAAAATTGTTTTAAAAAGTTAAGAAACTTTGCATACATTTTTTTTTAAAATATGCGACAATTTTGTAATCGGAAAATATTTGAAAGTGTTGAAAATTTGTGCTCGGCAAACGTGAAAAATTTTGCAAATTCGTACTTATAAAAATTAAATTATTTTTAAAATTTGTTCTTAGAAAATGGGCCCTGAGTTCGCCGTGTAGAATTATAAGCTTTAATTGGATCGCCATGATAAGCTTAGCCATTCTTCCCTGACTTTTAGAGACATTTTTAAGCTCCGGCCATGATTTCTCCTGGATTTTTAGATTTTTCAAGTCCGAGAATATCCTTAATTACTGAAATGCGTTTTAAAAAGAATTTTTGGGTATTTCATGTGAATTTAATTTCATTGAGATTTAAATTCAATGCAATTTAAGACAATCTTCGCCAAGTTATTGAATGCCTTTTCAGAAACAAAAAATGAAGAAATAAAAAAAAAAATGTTTACCAAGTTATAACGAAATTCGGTAGCAGCACAGAGGTGATGTAGCAGCAGCAATTCTCTTAACGGACACTAAATTTATGCATTACGTTAATGTATATTACTCTAAATGCCATCATCCAAGTAGGCATTGAGCCAAATCAACAGAATAACGCCATGGATACAGCATTTTGAAACCACCTGAATCAACTATCATCATAAACGAGGACGAACCAGGGACTGTTTTCCTGGAATTGCTGTTGAAATATCAGAACTGACAGCTAGGACTACCAGTAGCAACAGTCAGTGTCTAACGACGAATTAAAAGTTATGAAAACAAAAATAGTTGTAGCACAGAACCACAGACAGTTCAATTGAATAACATTTCGAATTCTGCAGCTTGTCTTTGCATGTATCAAACATTGTGAGGAAACTCAGCCATTGCTGTTGAAATATAACTGGCTTAGGACTAGCAAAAGCAACAGCAGCCAGTGTATAAACGACGAATTACAACTTATAAAAACAGGTTGTAGCAAAGAGCTGCAATCAATTTAATTGAAGAACATGGGGATGTTTTAATCATTATGAGGAAACTTAGTTATGCACTACCAATAATTTTAAAAAAAAAACAAGAAGACCAGTCTCAGGGTTTCCCAGAAATTTCGTTTTAAAATTCTCTGACTATTCCAGATTTTTTTTAAAAAATCTTGTCCAATGACAATGCGAAAACATGACCTATTTTGTAAAATTATTACCATAAAATATTTTTAAAATGTGACAATTTGGTAGTCGGAAAATGTTTGAAAATTCGAGCTCGGAAAACGTAGAAAAGTTTTCAAATTTTTCGTTATATTGTATTCAGAAAATGGGTCTTGATTTAACCATGTAGAAATATTTATTTTGGAACGCTATGACTGCGTTGAAAATCCCTGACTTTTTCAAAATAAGCCATACCCCCCTGGTGTTTTAGACATTTTCAAGTTCTTTGACTTTTCCAAGTTTTCCAGGTCGAGGGGTAACCCTGAGCCTTAAAAACAGCATCTGTAATTAAATCTACATGGACACAGAAGAACAACAATTACCATTATTGATGTTATTAGAAAATCTAAGTGAAGGGATGACCTCAGAAGTAAAATCTGTTGAAAAACACTTGAAAAGCAAATCCATTTTCAGAGTCTGAAATTGCAGTCAACTTTGAAAAAAAAAAGTGAATTCTAAGGTATTGTTTTTAACAACTAAATGAATAAACAATTTAATAATCCATGACAAAAACTTATTAAAAATAAGTCTTGCAATACAAGTTCTGAGTTTGCAAATAACACATTTTATTTCGAAAATATTTATACCTTCCCGTGCCCCGCGATGTATTATATAAAACTTAGTGCGCTATAACATGCCTTATTCCTTCACTGATTGCACAAACAGTTGCTTTTTTTACAGGTACAAGTGTATCCTGGTTCACATGTCTTTTCCTTCTCAGTACAAGAAATTACATGTAGGCCTACTATTCCAGTAGATGCAAAACCAGGGGATTGTGGCTGGTAATCCGTGAACCCGAATATGAATCCGACGAATCGTTGTATACACCACCAAATTTTACTAAATATTGAGCAGACAAAATCAAAGATATAATGAAATCCTCTTGGCATCCTCGAGGCGCATTGTTCACCGATGCAAATGGACTCGGGTTGGACAACGGCAGAATGACATACGGGAACCAAAATGACCAGTAGAAGGACGTCAAGAACAAGAAACAATGGCGACATTTTTGGATCCTGCAAGAATATAATATCATCGAAATGTTTGGGTTTCAACCATACCAGTGTCGCAGACTGCACCACCTCATCGATAAATGCAACTGAAACAAGCAATGGTAGTTTATGCCAACAATCTAATTTTTACATATTTAAAGGATTTAAATTCCAGAAATTATTAAGATTGTCCAGCATTTCTATTTTGAAACGTGTATTTCGATGTCAGGGCCAGATAATTCTTATACCCTGATCGTGGATTAGTATATATTTTTTGGACTAATAATTGGGACATGCTGATTAGGGGAATATAGGAATCATGATTATTTTACATTTGAATAATTACCCGCAATACTGCTTAACATATATATATATGTTTAAGTATAAATATGTAAATCTAATGCCATTACATACATATGCATACATATAATGTCATTAAGATTTACATATTGTCATATATTGTTTGAAATGCATTAAAATATAATAATTGTCTGTATATAAGCTTACTGGAATGCCATTACTCAAATAAAAATAGTATCATATTTACATGTTATGTATCGATCATTACAACTGATGAAATATGGCTCAAACTGCTATTTGTAATACTAATATTGGTAAATAAACTGATGTCAGTCAAACAATTTACAAATACATCAGTGTAGTATACTGATAAAAATATGACACTGATATCGGTATACAGGTTATACTGGCATCAGCTGTACATTGCTCACTGATATCACTATGATATAATGATAACAACATAACTCAGACTGTTATCAGTCTGATAACACTATACTATATTGATCACTATGCTAAACTGGTAACAGAATAGCTAATACTGTTATCAGTTTCGTTATACTAATATCAGTATAAAATGCACTGTTCTCTGTAAGATTTTACGGATATCAGCATATTTTTAAACAAAGCTTTCAACCAAGGATATTCTCAAGAATGCGATAAATTCAAACATAAACTAGAAATAAAAATTTCAGTGTGCTTAACAATGATCATTGATCATGGTTGAAACAAACTTCCCAATATTCTTGAAACAGATTCTCTAAATCACCGAAACCATCACTGAATTAAACAAAAATTAATAACATTTTATTCAATAAGGTTCCGAAAAGCATATAAAATGCATTAAAATGCCAGAGAGACCGCACATCAAAAATGATGCAGAAAACATCAGTCCCAAAGCAGATTTGTACATTTAGGGCAAATTCCGATAATCTCAACCCAGTTAAAACTCGCATTTGCTGAAACCTTCAAGGTTGAAAATGAAAATAAGTTTTACCGGGTAACCAGGAACACAAGTAGCCGCACGGTTGTGATGTCTCAATTTCAGTTCTCTTAATTAAGAGACACCCAGTTTTATACAGCAACGAACAATCGTTTAAATGCCAACATCTGTTTATGCCAAACTGTCTGGCACTGAATTAAAATGTCACGCTTTGGTCTTTAGTTTCAATTTTATTTTAACTTAATTTTGGCGTGGCATTTATCATTTATTGGTGATCATACATTTAACCATAACGGATGTGAACTCTGTTTTCAAATAAATAATTTACACAAACTCTGTTACATAACGATGTACATAACGTATTTCATATTTTGCATCGACATATGCTTATTTAAATTATTTTCTTCCTGTAATTGTTTCATTCGCAAAAATAGTTAGAACAGGTTAAAAAGAACTTCCATACTGTTACTACAACGATCGGAGATATAATATCGCAACTTTGCTGAATTTTGCCCTTTTGGGCAAAATTCCCAGGTAGGTGACGCCCTAGCTCATGTGCAGAAATAGACAACGTTAAAAATCCACAAACAAAGCTTGGAACTCTGATGTTAACATTTCTTATAAGGTGACTATAGTTACATGCAGAAAAAAACCGAATGATACTTGAGGTCATGAACCAGAGTGTTAATTTTACACTGTATCCTGACCAAATAATAAGCACACTTCTAATTTAAGCACGCCATCAATGGCACTTTACATCAAAGCAACCAAACGCTGCATGTTGACCGACATCGAGTGGGCATTTAGCTATTGGTCCATGTTGCATGACCTACACTGAATAGCGTCACACAATATGGTCAATAAACGTCATTAAAATCGCAAGTTATTAGGTCGTTAGTATTCAAATATTGTAGAACAATAAGATCGCATAGTACAAACTTTTAACTTTCATAGCAAAGATTTGTTTAATTTTTTTGGGGCACTAATTTACTTGAAATCGAGTCTGTTTTTATCATAACCTTCATTAAAGCGCTCAAATGCTTTACTACTCAGCAAAATGCATTGTACTTATGCTTATCCATTTAAAGTAGCCTATACCGATCGATGTACAATCAAAAGTCCTATTTTTACGTGGACAGCATCTATGTCAACAGATGGCGCTATTTTAGGATTAGAATTAGAGACTCTCTAATTAGAATGCAGGAACACCTTCTTGGTTTGCTGATGGATTTATATATGGATTTATAAATTAGTGCCCCAAAAAAATTAAACAAATCTTTGCTATGAAAGTTAAAAGTTTGTACCATGCGATCTTATTGTTCTACAATATTTATATACTAACGAGCTAATAACTTGCGATTTTAATGACGTTTATTGACCATATTGTGTGACGATATTCAGTGTAGGTCATGCAACATGGACCAATAAAGCTAAATGCCAACTCGATGTCGGTCAACATGCAGCGTTTGGTTGCTTTTCTGTAAAGTGCCATTGATGGCGTGCTTAAATTAGAAGTGTGCTTATATCTTGGTCAGGATGCAGTGTAAAATTAACACTCTGGTTCATGACCTCAGATATACCATTCGGGTTTTTTCTGCGTGTAACTAGTCACCTTATAAGAAATGTTAACATCAGAGTTCCAAGCTTTGTTTATGGATTTTTAACGTTGTCTATTTCTGCACATGAGGGCGTCACCTACCTGGGAATTTTGCCCATAAGAGCAAAATTTAGCAAAGTTGCGATATTATAGCTTCAACCTGTTCTAATTATTTTTGCGAATGAAACAATTACAGGAAGAAAATAATTCAAATAAGCAGATGTCGATGCAAAATATGAAATATGTTATGTACATCTTTATATAACAGCGTTTGTGTAAATTATTTATTTAAAAACAGAGTTCACATCCGTTATGGTTAAATGTATGATTACCAATAAATGATAAATGCCACGCCAAAAGTTAAAATAAAATTGTAACTAAAGACCAAAGCGTGACATTTTAATTCAGTGCCCGACAGTTTGGCATAAGCATATGTTGGCATTTAAACGATTGTTCGTTGCTGTATAAAACTGGTTGTCTCTTAATTAAGAGAACTGAAATTAAAACATCACAACCGTGCGGCTACTTGTTTTCCTGGTTACCCGGTAAAACTTATTCTCATTTTCAACTTTAGAGGTTTCAGCAAATGCGATTATTAACCGGGTTGAGATTATCGGAATTTGCCTTAAATGACAAATTCTTTTCAAAAACAGGCTGGATAAACCTTTATTCACCAACTAGATTTTTTCGGCTTCAAGCTCCTGGTTTTGCCTAGTTTTTGTCTATATTATTATATCCTACAACGCATATTAAGACCCATGAATCCTCCTTGAGTTTAAATGCAAAAACTAGAACTTTAATCACATTTGTACTTTGGTTGGCAACCGGATGTGATGCAATTCATCTTGTGTTATAAGGTACTACTTTCTTTATGGGGGATTCGGGTACCTATTTGACCAACCTTGGGTCAAGATTAACTCTCAGGTGAGGTCTCCTAGATAGAGACAAGGCAAGCTTAAATTTCATTTTTAGGTACTTTATTGCACACATCCAAATACAAGGTAAGGTAAGGCAAACATGGCAGCAGGGGACAGAGCTGCATCCTGAGTCGACCTCCAAGAGTAACTGCTGTGGATGATGGTCCTGGGTCCTTCTTTTATAATGTTGAGAGTTCCTGGGCGACGAATAATTGGTGAGTCTTCAGCCTTTTAAACTCCAATTTCCTTATGGAAATGAGGTCGGGAATGACGTCAGCAGTGAAGTTGGTCTGCTACTCAGGTTCCCCCTGGTGAATCGTTGAATCGTTAAAGGCTCACTGAATTCGACGTATGGGAGCGTACATAAATTACGTAACCACTTTTTTCGAAATCAGCCCAATGTAAATTGGGTTACACATGATTGGGCTGATGGTTTCATTTGGTTACAAGGGGGGAGGGGGGTCAAAAATCGAAAAAAGTGGTTACGTAATTTATGTACGCTCCCTA
>JAQGBX010008007.1:0-10908 GCA_034698745.1 Megaphyllum sjaelandicum
GTTGATTGTCGTACGTCGTATCGCCATCGCCATTGGTAAAAACACCCCGGGCGAAGCCGGGTACAACCGCTAGTATATGTATAAAATAGAAAACGACGCCATCTTGTTTTTTTGTGGTCTCCTTTGAGGTTGGCAAATCCATATGATTGGCCACTGATGGCACACCCCCCAGGAGCGTGAACTCCGTGGGGAATAACAAGGCCATACATTTTTTAAATTTGCCACGGGCCATAAAACTGTCAAACAAGTTTCAAGTCCCCCATCTGGGATGTATACAGGTCATATAGTGCCATCTTTTGGAGACAAAGGACAGCTAAATCTAACTCCTGATCGCATAAAAGGTGTTAGAAAATCAAACAACAATTTTTACCCGGGAAAGGCCGGGTTTTACCGCTAGTTACCAAATAAATTCTACTATTTGGTCACTATAGTACATGTAAACTGCATCTCTTTGGGTATCTGCATGTTAATTTGCAATACAGATACTCAAACAACTGACAAGTTGTTCTCAAAATGGCGATACTACGTAGGATTAACACTTTGGCAATATCATGGATGCCAATGCGGAAACAACGCGCATGGCGCTCTTGCTAATTAATCGTTTCGCGCGTAATTATGATTTTAAAGTGCATACATAAAAACTGAACGCCTGGCATCCGAATCGTGCGCTGGTCATTACGAGTATCTCCTTGATTTTTTCGCAAAAATCTCTGGGAAAAAAGAAAGTGAAATTGGTTAAACCGTTCCACCGCACTGATAACAAAACCAACTGCAAATTCAGGAAAACCACAAAAAAATCTGAATGAAAACCACATTTTCCATCGCGTGTGATATACTATACGGCTAGCCCCTTATCGTCTCGTAGTAAAACAAAAGTCTGGAGGAAAAAAAATGGGGGTTGAACAGACTCGAGATTGCCACGAGGAAGGGTGGGGTCGTATTTCCAGAAACACAATTGAAGTGAGATAACAAACTCGAAACGCAAGGCTATCGAACGATACAGGGCCCACGAATACGCCTTATAGCGGGGCAGCTCTTAAAACTAATGAATTGTAAACGATACAGATCATGCAGTCGGCCATCATTACCACCCATTAAAACGGATAGAAAGATGTAAGTTTGGTTGTTGACTTCGAGACTGTCATGGCCGATACGCGCATTCAAATTACAATTCAGAGCGTAAATTAACTAAATCAGCCAGTTAATGCTCGGAGTAATGAGCAAACCTCGTTTTGCCATTAAGGCCAATGACTTCAAACATGGCAGCAATTAACGCCAACGCCGCTTATTAAATGCCATGAAAATAATTATGCTCTAAGCAGACAGTCATCTTATCAGGAAATTCATCTTGGTTTGCATCTCTATTCACCACTTTTATAGAAGTATGCAAAAGCCGATCGAATTTTGGTCTTATCGTAAGAATACATTGATTGCTTATTGCAGGCACTGAACGTGATGAGATGGAGTCAACTCAAATTGTAATATTAGTGGTACATATGGGAACATATGATACTAAAACAGAATCATGTGAGGCATGATGCCTCACCTTGTAGTTGTATACGCAGAGTGGTAAGCGCCTGCAATAAGCATTCAATGTGATATGGAGATATGGTATAATGTATCTGATTAATCAGCAGGCAAACATTTATTAAATGCTACTCGGGATTTTGAAATGTATCATAAAATGAATTTCAGAATGTATTAAAATCTATACAAAATTTTAAAATACCTGTAGAGTTGCCGAAGGCATTCCTGAGGGTCGAGATAACGAGTGTTACCCAAAGCAAATGCCTTTAAGGCATAGACTCACGATAAACAAACCGGATGCCAAATACAAAAAAAAAACTGATATATACAAAGTTTGCCCAGAAATAGTTTAAAAATAAAATCTTAAACATGATTAAGATCGATTTCACCAACAGCATGGTTATTTAGAAAAGTTTTCTTTTTTCAATCACGACTACTCTATAAAAAAAACATTTTCTCAAAACAATCCACCTTTCTTTCTTAAAACATTTTCTCAAGACAATCCACCTTACTTCAGTCAAGTAAAGTTCAATGAATGTACATGCAACTTTTCAGCTACATTATAACATACCGTATGCGAATCTTTTCTAGGACCGATCAAATTATGTCTTGAAATTAATGTAAATAAAGTTATTGTTTATCAAAGCCAATTACGGTTGCAATTTCACGACAAACTGCCATCATATTTACATGTTAAAAATCGCTAAAATATGTTTTCTCAACTTGAGCATGTCTCCCTAATAGCCTACATGTATACGTTAAAAAAACGTATTTAGAACTTGAAATATTAAAAAAACACGTGTTTAATAACGTGTTCTGACTCATTTGCACGTTGCAAGAAACGGGAACTTTTCCATGAAATCGTGTCTTAAAAATGTCGAATTTATCTTAGACCACTTGTTCTACACATACGGATAAGCAGATTAAAATCAAGCATGGTGCATACAGGGTGTCCAAAAATCACCTGTAAAATTTTACTTTAAATATGATGATTTGAAATTGCAAAGATAGTTTTCGGTACTTTAATAGCACTTCAACTATACCATTTAACAATAACATACATGTATATCGAGTTTAAAACGTCCCATGGCCATAAGAAAATGTATAAGTCTCAAAAAAGTAAACTAACTTTGCTGTTTCCTTTCTTGATTATGCCATGATTGTCAACTTACATTATAAGTGGCGTCAGACGTCTGTTTCTATAAGATTAGATACGACCCAAATTGTAAAATTATTGTTTATTTACTCTGATTCTGGCACTGATCTGAAGATCAGAACCTCCTGGTTTGTCAAACATTTCCGAAGGTGCAACATGATAATTCCGCAGCCTCCAAAAACCAACAATCGGAAATGTCATATGGTACGGACAATGGGTCATCAATGATTCAATAGCAAGCATGTCCAAAAATTAGGACTGCAAAAGTAACCCGCTGCCACACCTATGTTAGCCAGGTCGCTACGAGGGGGGTTAGGGTAACTTGTTATTAGGACGACCCAATCTCTCGAAATCTTCGAAGTCAAAAGGAGCTCGATAAAAGAAATTCCAAACCGGTTTGGGGATAAAACGGCAAGTAGGCTCGCAAGCACAGGCACCAATAACAATCGTAACATTGTCAGGCGGCCTGTTTGGAACCAGCTTAAATGGCTTAATATGAAACGTTTACCAGGTTGATATTATCTCCTAGAAAAAGGAGAAAAAGCCACTGGCTGCCCACATCATTTCATCACGACTAATAGGTCGACCTACGCCGCTGCATTAGCGAGCCTTACTAGGTTACTATTGGCCTTCAGGTAGCCGAAAACTTTGCCTAGTTTGGGCCAAGCGAAAGATGGGGTCACGGGGACGAAACTTGCGCCAATGTGGCATTAGTCAGACGTACCCCCTCCCCCCCAAACACTTGCCATGCAGACAGACGACGAAATGGGTAACCCATAAAAAGATGCGGCATAAACGAACAAATTTATGCAGTTCTCATTTACGAATGTTCGTCCCGAATGGAATCACTTAAAATTGTTTTCAATGCCATTTGACATTGCGATAAGTAATCGAGGTGGTTGAAACTGAAAGCAAGCACGTCGAAGCATCATACCCAACTCATTTCCAAGTTTGGCATTTCGTAGTTCACGGATGTTCGGATGATAAATACAGTAAAACCTGTTAAGAGTGACCACCGAAAATGTTGGTCACTACACAAAGAATGTCTGGATTAAATTAAAATGAACATGCACACTGTATTTGTACATACATGTAGAGTGTAAAATATGTAATAAAATTACAAAACCAAAAAAAAAACAGAATCATCATGTCCATGTGCATTACATACAGTATATTTATTGCCTAATTGCACATTTATTTTTTTTAAAGAAAAAATTATCAAGTTTTTCTTGTTTTAAATGCTTTTTGCTTCTTACGATCATGTTTTCAGTGATTTTTTTCAATCTGAACAACATAATTGGCTGAATTACTTGAGAACCACTGGGGTTTAAGCAGGATGAAAGGTGACTCATCTGTTATCTGGTCACTTTATAAGGTACATTGGCAATGTAAAAATTAAAAAAAGACAACACACTCTAGTCCCTGCACGCAATAGACAGGTGGTGGTCACTATACGGAGAATTTTTATGAAGGAAATGTAGGCTACACTAGAAAAAACAAAACCCTAAAAAGTGGCCAACATAAACACGTGGTCACCATTCAAAGGTGGTCACTTTTCCAGGTTTTACTGTATGTAATTGTAGTACTTTTTATACCCATAATACATGCAAAATTGCTGTCAAGTTCGCAACTTATAGTTTTAAAAGCCGATGGAATATGATGTACAAGTCTATCATAGTAATTCAGGACCATAAAGCTACAACGAAATGGTCGTCGTGCCTACATCTAGAGAATCACATCTAGAGAATCAAAAATATGGGCAGGGTATATGCAGAATGGCACATGGGTATACAATGTATACGGATTCTAGACATCAGCAAGGTGTAAAATGTGGAGTAACTAAATAGTGGGTAATTTCAACCCAATGTTAGACATTTTAAAATACAAATGAAACAAAGGAATGACAACCTAAAAACTTTCTGTCAATAAAACCCCATTTTGGCAATTTGAAATAGGTCATCTAACTGTTCTGAATGTAAACTTTTCAAACATTTCTGTGACCCCAATGAAAACCCAACACTATTTGATACATACATGTTTTAGAAACAGAATAACGTGTCAATATACATGTATAGTACTTATTTGACTAGATATTGTCTAAAAGTGGCAACTATGTTGAACTTACCTCAAATTGATGATATCTTCGAAGCTATTCTAGCTATTCTAAGCTATGTCTAACAGTTGTATATTTGTGGATGCAATTGTACAACGGCGCGTATTTCTGAAAATAACAAAACACGATTTTTTAAATGTTTAAAAATGTCAGGATTATAAGTCGTTAATTTGCTTTGTTTCCTTGTTTTTTAAAACGGTCAACGACTTTAAGTTTTATACATGTAGTCTTTTGTTTTCAACAAATACATGCAAGTTACCATTATTACTTTTGTTGTTTGTTTGATAATTTTTAACGTTGGCTTGGTGTTAACAAATAGGTTTATGAACTTTCTTTTAAGTGCAACATAAATAAAATACCAATATTATTCTTGAGATACCATAAGTAACAGTTGAGATACAAAATCTTTACTTTATGGCAATTGTATCTTCAAATTTTTAAATAATATGCTGCAATAAATAACTACAGGATATGGGTACATGAGTCTTCCCAGAACATTTAATACGGATTGTTTTGATTAAAAAAACCTAACAATATCATCTACAGTATCTTCATGCAAATATCTAACAAAATACAATCTCACGTAAGATCGGACATAAGTTATAATTTATATCAATACAATATAAATGATATATGATTTACAACGGCCATAGCAATGATACGGAAAATGTCGTCTGGCTACGAAATATCAGAAGTCAGCAACGGTAAATTAACAGCGATACTTAATTTTCGGTGCATTTATTAGTCAATTTGTTAAAAGTCTAACTAGGTCTCTGCTAGGATTTTTAAACAAAAAACTTGCAGATTTAAATACGGCAAATATAGGATGCTCAACGGACGGCGCCTCGCAAAGTGGAAAAGGCAGTAGGTTAACATTTCACATTCCAACTCAAAACGCATATTAATTCCTAGATCAGGACGAGAGGGGAAGTGTTTCACAACAACCGCCTTGAAAACTTTACAAATGTCGGCCAGTGGTGCACGCTGATGAAATTAGCTTAAAAAAATTATTGCCAAATTGAACAAAACTAGTTTCAGCTATAAAAAAAATCCGGAGGGTTCGTCCTGAAACAATGGCATTATGTAATCCAAAAATTTGTTTACCTGAGCTATGATTAGCATTAGGATTTATTCTATTCATTTTCAATAACAATGTACAGTTCCATCATGTCTTCCGTGACAATGATTTTCCGTTATTTCGTGTTTATGGCCGTACCAGGGGTGTCGAGTAGTTCGTGAATTTTTATTATTGTTGCTAAAACGGGATATTCACGGGTGGCATCAAATAAATGTAGGAATACAACTTAAAAAGTATCAACTGCATGTAAAAATTTCAAAAACCGTTGTTTCATCACCCATGAGTCTAAACAAAGTTCATGATAAACAAACGTCAGTTCAAAACTCTAAAGTTGTATAAAATCCACAAATACAATAGTCATCTTCGACAGTTAAGGAAAACCACTAATAGAATAGTCATTTTCGGCAAATAAGGAAAACACATGTTGAATTATTTCCTAATTTGTCCCATTTTTGTTTCAAACAAACGGTTAAACTTTAATAAATTCACAAAAATAATTATCCTTCAAGGCCTTCTTCACACACGAGGCAATTTAAACCTCGAAATAAATTTTAGGAAAGTGCAGTCCTGTTGAAAAATGTCCTGCCGCTGCACATGTAATGAGAAATCAAAAGTATTCAAATATAATCATAAGGTATTTTTGTGCACGAGTGCTGTACAGGATGGCCACAAAATTTTCATGTTCAATTTCCCAGACTAAAATCCAAAATTCCCTGGCCAAAACTTACCCGTTAATGCATATCAATTCTTTTAATTATGACAAAAAAATTGATATTCATTAACGAGTAAGTTTTGGTCAGGGAATTTTGGATTTTACTTAGAGAAAAGTCAGGGAAATTGAAAATTAAAATTTTGAAAGCGCTAGATTTTGTTACAAGTCTAGCTGAAGAGGATTGGGGATAGAGCTGCTAGCAGACTGAGTGCAGGGATACTATTTTGCTTTTATTTGGGAAAATTTCTCTGACCACTCACAAATTGCCCTGGCATTTCTATGACTTCCATGACCACTTCCCCCCCTTACTTTTCCCTGACTTTCCTGACCTGTGGCCACCCTGACCGTATATGGCCTGACCTGTATGGCGTATATCTGTCGTGTTTCCTGATTGGATGTGCATCAGAAACAAATTGTTCAGAATAGGCATATTTTCTACTGCGGAAAAATAAAAATAAATTTCCCAATGAAATGAAAATATTCCACGAGTTGCACAGTCTTGCAAGTGTGTGTCGGCCTGTAGAGATAAAATAAATTGTTCACAGTTTTAATATAATTTAACTAGCAATAGCAGTTAAAAACTATTTTTATTGAAGCAATTCAAAATATCATACTTAAACTCCAGGAAAGAAAACATTTTCGTAACGTATGTTGTGAAATACTAATAAAGGATCATTCGGACTGTTTAGGCTTTTTAGTGACAAATTGAGATTTAGATTCTTTTCTAAAACTGACAAATCAAGTGAAAAAACATCCAATGTAACGCGCGTGATCATGCAGCAGTTTGCAGAAAGTGCATAAATTTAAATTATATTCGGTAATATTGCCACACGGAAATGAACTCAAACCATCGGTTCCCACAACCTATATATGCACCGAGCAATTTTTTGCCTAAAACTCGAACCCACGCCGGTATACGCTCACCATTCTTCGACCGTTTTTTGTTTTCTTTGGCAAACACGTTTTTCTTATTAAGTGCACAAATGCACAAAAAGAAATATTCATTTCAACAACTCTTCGACTCTAGTATTTATTTTGACCTCGAGGCATAGAAGGGGATGACATGGCTCGGATCCATACATATATATACAAGGCAAGGTATTTAGGTTCGGAATGAAAAGGAGAAGAAATAAAGCTCCCGAGGCCTGTTGATTGGTGCCTACACCAAAATTAGGGCTTGCAAATAAAAAGTTAAAACGGCAAAAAATGTCGTTTTCCCCTCATCATTCCCTCAAATACACTAGAAAATACCTAAGAGTGGAAAGCCAGGTGTCTTAACAAACAACGGTGTTCCACATGCATTTCGACTCTTGACTTCAATTAAATGCATTACCTAAGAAATTCATCGAAATCTCGAATCATGCCGAATTTCCAGATACCCAATCCTAGAGTATACTGACGAAAAATGTTCAGTTCTTTGTTTAAGAAGAATCTGAAGTCGGATATTAGACATTTTTGGTTAAAACAAATAAATGTTCGAGTTCTTAAGCATTCCCCCTATATTACAGCAACACGAATTTTAGATACAGTCAAACCTATTAAGAGTGACCACCAAAAAATGCAATGTTGGTCACTGTGCACAGGTGGTCACTATACAGAATGCCTGAATTAAATTAAATTAATAAACATGTACACTGTACTTATACATGCAGTAAAAAAAACCATGAAACCAAAAAAAGTACAGAATCATCATGTCCATGTGCATTACATACAGTATATTTATTGCTTTATTTCACATTTGTTCTTTTTTTTTTAAAAGAAATACAGTATTAAGTTTTTCTTGTTTTAAATGCTTTTTGCTTCTTAGGATGATGTTTTCAGTGTTTTTTTATCTGAATAACATGATCCATAATTCCTGTGAAATTTTACACAGCATATTTTTTTAACTTGCCGCACATTTCCAAAACATCCAGTTTCCATTGCTTGTTCAGAATGATCACTTACACCATCAAAAATTCCAAAAGTATCATCTTCCTTTGTAATTCCATCAATAATCTCTTTTTGAAGCTCTTTAGAGTAGCAAAGCCGTGAAGTTGAATGTCATTATCCACATGTAAGGTCGACTTATCTGTTATCTGGTCATTTTTCAGGATCATTGACAATGTAAAAATTGCAAAAAAGGCAACACACACTGGTCACTGTACACAATAGATAATGGTCACTATACAGATAATTTTTATGCAGGAAATGTACACTCAAAAAACAATTCACTAAAAAATGCTCAACATAAACAGGTGGTCACTTTTTCAGGTTTTACTGTAATATGAAAAAAGCTACGTTCTAACGGGGAAGTCCTCGATAAAAGTTGCAAACCCTTCCCAGTCATATTCATGATATAAATTTTCACCCAAGCTTCGACAAAACTTTAGGTTCTCAGTGTTGAAGTCATTTGTATGACTTCTGATGATACAGTACGTAATACAGTTTAAACGAGCAAATTTTAACGTCCCTTGAAATTTGTTTAAACAAGGTTCGACTGTAACGAGTCCGACGAATTCTCAATTGGAAAAACTATCCGTTCGGTAGGAAAATCATGTAAATTGAAATCGTATAGAAAACACGTTCTACATTTCTAACCGTTTAAAATACATGTATATGCAAAAAACTCGTGTAAATTTGGAACATTTTAATACGGTAGCCTATCAGCTTAATGTTATGAAAATATGTCAATTTCTTGCTAAAACTTCTAGAAAACATTTTGCAAACATGAAGGTCGTTAACAACTAACTTCAACTCGTATGTAATATAACATGTATAACAAACCCTCGGGTATTTACTGCGAGTAATTAGATCTTGTTTTGACTTTTTAGACAACTTGATTCGCACGTTTAATTTCACGCATGCGCTATACATTTACGCAATATCTACTCGAGCTAGTTTATTCAGTCGAATAAAATGTTAGCAATTAATTTGGTTTAATGCGTTGAAAATCCGATTACCTCACTGCACACGAACACAGTTCGTAATCTTCACCGGGTTATCACAACAATGATGATGCTTGTTCTGAACGGTTGCATTTTTTTGAGGAAATTCACTAGAAAAATAAGCGGTTAATGAGCAAAACACTGCCCTACAACTGAAACTCAGCCAAGGAGCAGGTTTCGGTTGTTAATTGTGTCATTTTTACCTATATATAAAGTTGGGTAATAAAGGTTACGCGTGTTTCCGTTATATAGTTTCGCCTCTTGAGCGTGAATTTTTTGACCTTTGCAAGCATGGACGCAAGATTACGAAAACTGTTTAAAAATTCATCATCGGAGGAAAACAAAAAAAAAATCGGGAAAGGAAGCGTGCAATTGCGCAAGTTTTTACGTTTCGCATTTCCATATGTTTGGCACACTTTTGCGTGCGGTAACTCTAGATTATAAATGCGAATAAACCGATTAAGAGGGTAAAAATCCGACGTTTTATTAATCAAACTCGAGATGCCATAAATGAGGTGAACGACAAAGGGTTAGGACAGGAGGCAATTAAATGCGACTCAACATACAGTAGACGTGGTTCTCCAAAAAACGCATGCCCCAGTTAGCAATTGGCAAATAATACTATTTTACGCATGAACAAATTGACAACCGGCAATAAATTAATTCAGAATAATTCAATGCCATCGAATTATACGGCATATTTTTTTGGTCATTGTTAGCTAACGCCTTTCCACATATTGCCTATTAAGAAATACGATGCCCAGGTGCGATTCCACTAAATATTATATTATGAAAAAAAAATAACTACTATACTGCAGGATGTGTGACAAAAATATGTTGCAGTCTGAATTACATTAATTTGAATTTAATTGTTAAGAAATCAACGATGTCATCGTAGTAATGGCCGTGGAACAATATTGCGCATTAATTGCAGTGGTTTATAACCCAAAAACTGTTCCATGTTGTTATAAGCAAAAGAAATCGTTTACATGTACATGCATGTCGAATTGATAGGTTCAATTTTCTATTTATACAGGGTTTCCCCAGAAATTTCATTTTCAACTTCCCTGACTTTTTCTTAACTTTTCCAGGTTTTTTAAAAAAATCCCTGACCAATGACAATGTCAAAAATTGACATACTGTATTTTCAAATTCGATACGGGAAAATATTTTTCAAAATCGACAGAGGAAAATATTTTGAAAAATTTACACTAATGACAAATTTTGAAAATTAAAAAATAAATTGTTCTTGGAAAATGTGAATTATTTTGCAAATTTGTACTTTGTACCGAGCAAAGTTGGCTGAGTGGTTAAAACTCAAGCTTTGTATTCGGTAGACCCGGGTTCGATTCCCGTGTCGGTTTTCCTGACTTTGGTTTTCGTGGTTTCCCAAAGTTG
>JAQGBX010008008.1:0-10906 GCA_034698745.1 Megaphyllum sjaelandicum
AAAATGGACAGATTCGAGTGGTCAAATGGGACTTTAGCCAGCGGAGAAAACGTTTTGACCACGCAATATGGGGTCAGGATTTACGACGGAGAAAACAGAGTAAGTGGACTTTAATTATATTGCAATTAAAACGGAGAATAGAGCCAAATTCTCGACGTTCGAATGGCTAGCTTGCTATGGCGAAATGGAACACCCAGGACTCCTTAGACTGGAATTTCGTAAAACTAAGCAAAATTTGGCATGTTTTCAGACGGTGTACGATTACGGAGATGTAGTACTGACGACCCATCGTATTGAATGGAAAAACACCAAGGATCATCATTCTTCCGTAAGTGAAACACCCAGTTTTTCGAAGCTATACGACAGTGTTGCGTTTCGTCGTCGATAGATGGCGTTGTAATTTTGCTTTGGAACCTTTATAGAATGGCAATGGGCCAGAAGCAGATACAAAGGGCCTGAGGGTTTGTTTGTCTATTTCGATCATAATAGGGATATTAGGACAGAAGCCTCAGTATATGGCACTTTTGGTAGCCGTGACATCACCGAGGACATCACGCTACTGTACTCGGTTTAAAAAATTAACTTTGGGTTATAACCGTCGGGTTTCAAAGTGCCATTTGTAACGTCTCTGACTGAGCTAGTTCACCTAATGTCGAGACTGGGTAGCTTTTTTCTACCGGGCTTGCTCGTGAGGGTACTTTGGTCCGTACGTGTTTCCCGATAGTTTTACCCTTGAAGACCGATGAACGTAGTAAAAATATTTAGCAGACTGGCAAAAATTGGAAATCTGGCGAAAGTAGAAATTTACGTTATTTTTCGCCCAAGAAATGACCACCCAAAAACCTGGCAACAAATGTCATTTTCTGGTCATTTTTCGAAAATCTTCTGAATGAAGATAAGAAAATGTTTGAAAGTTTTACTAAAATAAGAATAACGAGATGTTTGAAAGTTTTACTAAATAAGAATAACGAAATGTTTGACAGTTTATTAAATAAGAATAAGAAAATCTTACGATTTTGTCCTAAGAAAATTTTTAAAAGTTTGCAAATTTATGCTCGGAAAATTTTTTAACAGTTTGTGTGAGATGGTCCTCGGGGAAAAGTTTCATCATTTTTCCAGTTTATCCTCAGAAACTGTTGAAAATTTTGCAAGTTTGTTGAGACCTCGGAAATTTCTGAAAATTTTATAAATTTGTCTTCGAAGAAAAAAGTGAAAAAATTTTCAAGTTTGCCTCAAAAAAGGTGGAAAATTTTGCAAATTTGTCTTCGAAAAAGGTTGAAAATTTTGCACACTTGTCCTCGAAAATGGTGGAAAGTTTTGCAAATTTGTCCTCGAAAAAGGTTGAATATTTTGCACATTTGTGCTCAAAAAAGGTGGAGAATTTTACAAATTTGCCCTTGAAAAAGATTAACAATGTTTAAAATACGTCCTCGGAAATTGTTCACAATTTTGCAAATTTTTATTAGGCAAACTTTAATAATGGTCCCTGAGCTAACCACGGGGAGTCATTAAGTTTGGATTGTGACAACATTAATAGGATGAGTTAAATTAATACAATTTGTTAAATTTCAGGCTACCATATGTCTACGACTCTCTTTCGTAGTCTACGTCGAAGATCAGCCCGCTGGTATTGGAAAGAGGTATGTAAAACATCATCAGCTTAGATGATGATACGTTGCTTCTAATATCTTACGTACATTTTGATTGTAGTCCGCACATCATTTTGCACTTGAATCCGCGTCTGCCGGGCCACGCGATCGGACCGGTCCAGCAAAGCCCAAATTCTTACGTGAAATTGGCCTTCAAGGAAGGTGGAATGACCAATTTTTATCAATGCCTGCAAAGTGCCTTAAACAGACGGATCTGGGAGCAAACTGCGATGCCCGTCAATGCTAGCGCTAAGGTAAAACTTTTCGAAAATCTGCGATGCTCAAAATTATAATACGGTAGAACCTCTTTTATATGAACTGATCAGCACGTTGCTCCTGCCGACCACACCGTGCGTTTTTTGGCTGGTGCAGGCCTCAACCATGGGAAAATTAATTTAATACATTAGGGTACCTCGTTTGAGGCCTGCTCCTAGCAGCCAAAGGCGCACTGGTGCCTGTGAGAGCACCCTTACAATTTTTATTTTGTTCCTTGTTTTAGATGTTCTACCGAGTTCAAAGCGGGAACGGGCAGTGTTATCAAACCTGCCCAACAAAAGTGATACGCGTGTACATGTAATGTGATAAAATAACTTTGAATACATAATTGACTTGTTTCCTATTTTTTTTAAATCAGTTGTCTATTGGTTGGAATTTCAACCTCCATTATCTGAACTTTTCGATTATATGAACCACTCCTGGTCCCAATTAGTTCATATAAAAGAGGCTCTACTGTACTTTACTTTTTATTGAGGAATGATACTTCCGGAGTTAATGTATGCGGTTACTGATTCTGATTCAGCCGGTGGCGCAGTCCAGAGCTGCTGGAATTGTGGGCATCGAAAGAAAAATCCAGGAAAGGCATAAGGAGACGAGCAAAAACATCTCCCATGCCTTCGAGGATCTCAACAAGCTCATGGGAATGGCCCGGGACATGGTCTCGCTGGCCAAGACCATCTCGACGAAGATAAAAGAAAAGCAAGGAGACATATCGGAAGACGAAGTAATTTTCTCGTTTGTCAGTCAATTTTTGCTGGAAAGTTGAGGTTCAAGTATGCTGAACGAAACTTATTCCAATATCAGTCACAGCATTCTCGTAACCTAGTCACGTGTTCGTGGGAAAAGCATTCGTCCCGTTGATAATTGGCCACTTTTTGTTGTTGGTATTAACGTCTTAGTGAATTTCAGACGATACAGTTCAAGTCTTATTTGCTAAGTCTGGGAATTAACGATCCCGTGACGAGGGAAACGCACGGATCCGGGGCCAGCTATCACAGGGAACTGGCGAAACAGCTGGTTACGTTCATCGAGCAGCCTCTGAAAGTACGACGCATTTTTTAAAATTTTTGTTTCGATCGTCGTATTTAATTTTTAAATTTTCCGGAATATTGGATTTTTTTTTTACGAGTTTAGGAAAATGGTGGAATGATGGCTCTGACGGACGTTTACTGCCGAATCAACAGGGCTCGCGGTCTGGAGGTACAACTTTCAAGTCGGTCACAGCTTGAATTTTAAGGTTTTGCGGTGGTTTGATTCAAGAATTATTGAATTCCATGATCGTAGTTGCTGTCGCCAGAGGATCTGCTCAATGCCTGCAAAATGTTGGATGCGATGCAGCTCCCTGTAAGGTAGCCTACCGTATTATTTCTTCGAGAAAAAATACCGTAAACATTCCTGTGGAAAATAGATTGCTGGGACCAGTGCCGGCACTGCCATTAACTAGGGTGACCTGGGGGGGGCATCAGGTTGGCCTACATGTTGTTTTAAAATGACGAATTTGCAACATTTTTAACTTCTTTTCGAGGAGAATTTTGTGAAATTTTGAAAATTATCATATTATTTGGCAAACTTTGTCACAGGACTAATTTGCATCATTTTTAACCACTTCTGAGAACAAATTTACAAAATTTTACAACCTTTTCCTCAGGTAAAAATTTGCCCAGTTTTCAATATTTGGAGAAGCACTTTTTGAAAATGTTCGTTTTTTCAACTTTTTTTTCTGATTTTTTTTCAAATTTGTAAAAGTGTGACTAATATAAATAGGAAAAAAATCTTATGCCCAATTGGAAATATTTGGTAATATTTGCTTCTTAAATTTATAATAATTTAGCCGCTTAATTCTTTTCAGGTTAAGAGTTTTCGATAGTGGCGTTATGGTGTTGCAGTTATTAACCCATAACGAAGAGGAATTAATCAGACGAACCGTGCAATTGGTAATCCGCCTTTTGGATTTTTGAATTTTTATTCGAGATACCCTAGAAAAACTCCAAAGTCAGCAGTATTTTTAATATGGTGTTTTTACTAAGTGCTGTACCGTGCACCCCCGATTTTGTCCGGGGTGGCTGGTGAATGGAGTTTTCTGTTTTCCCCAAATACTCGAAACTCTGAGTAGTTCGCAAAATGCGGACTACGATAAATGCGAGTAAAATCTGAACTAATCTACGATCGTGTTTTATGGCAGTCGGTTTTGACTCTACACTCGCTACCAAAAATGCACCGAACAAAATGGACATGTTTTTCAATAATAGATGATGTTTTCGTGGATTTCTTTATTAAGTTTCAATAAAAAAAATGATTGCAGTAACGTAATGAACACCCCTCGTATGAAACTTGATGTGCGGTTTATCTTCTCGTCCACTTCTGAAATGGGCTCTCTCTTTTTTTTTAAATACCGTCAAGAGGCTGTTGAGGAGAAACCTCGTCGTCGTTGTTTAATTTTTAATCCTTCGTTTAATCTTGTTGCAGTTGAAGCAGAAAGGATCGCTAACGGCGGAAGAGCTTTCACAGTTTGATGGACTTACGGTGGTGTTGGCCAAGGAAAGGTAAATTGAATGATATTTAATCTTCGACTTGAAAGGACTTGCAACAGTGCGGTAAAAAGTAAAAAAAAAATTGCAGATCTCTGCATAATTTTTTATACGAAAATTCGGAGCTTTTTTTGATGGAACTTGTTGCAGGTTGAGTTTCCATCATCCGGAAATCAGATATGCTTCAAAATCCAAAACTTTGAGCGCCCACTTGACGGCACTAGTCGAAAATTCCACAATTCTTGTATACAAACTTTGTTTTTCGTATAAAATTGACAAAAATGATGAATAAAATTACCGTTAGGCTGTAATTTGGTTTGGACTCTGGTCCTGTCCCCCAAGATATCTCTCTCCGGATCTCGGTCCGAAGTCTGAAAAAAATTCCCACAGGGTTCCCCAGACCTGGAAAACCTGGAAAAGTCAGGGAACTTGAAAATGACCTGGAAAAGTCATGGAAGAATGGTTTATTTTGAAAAAGTCAGGGATATTCAACGCAATCATGGCGATCCAAAAATTAATACTTCTACAAAGTTAGCTCGGGGCCCATTTTCCGAGCGGAAATTTCCAAAACTTTTCCACGTTTTCCATGTACAAATTTACACAATTTTCCACGTTTTCAGAGTACAAATTTGCGAAAATTTCCCCTTTTCTCGAGTAGAGATTTGCAAAATTTTTCGCGTTTTCTGAGAACATATTAGAAAAATTGTCCACGTTAATTTCCATGTACAAATTTTCAAAACTCTAGGTTTTCCAGAGTACAAATCTTCCACATTTTCCGAGGACAAAATGGCAAAATTTCCCACTTTTTTCCGAGCACAAAATTGTGACATTTTCCGAATACAAAATTTTCCCATTTTAAAAAAATGTTCATGCAATTTTTTTTAAATTTAAAAAAAAACTTCTATGCTAATTTTCGAAATTGTCGTTAGTAAATTTAAAAAAAATATTTTTGCAGTGTCTATTTTGGAAAACAGGTCAATTTTTCACGTTGTCATTGGACAGGGAATTTTTTTTAAAACCTGGAAAAGTCAGGGAAGTTGAAAATGAAATTTCTAGGGGAACCCTGAACCTAAACTTTAGGTTTGGCATCTCCGTGTCCATCTCATTATTTTCGAATGAAGCTTGCTATCAATTTGCAGTAAACGTGATGCTTGTATGTGCTAGGGTCCGCAGAATTTAATTATTCCTAAAAGTAAATCTGGTTTCAACTTATACGAAGTTGCATTGTTCACTACTAGGTGTCTCGCCAAGCCCTTGTTGACTAGAGAGCCTATATTGTTGACGCCATGGCGTGATTTAATTCTGGTTGAATCTGGTTTAATAGGGTTTACCCTCAGCCAGGGATTTGAAGGTTAATTCGATGGGTACATGAAGTGATGATATGCAAATTATTTGCCTGAAATTACTAGGAAAAGGTTTTCTCGTGCCGCCACTTGGAACGCCCTCTGGGTGCCATTCATCAACTCGCAATTAGCAAATGTCCCGGGTCTGGCAAAAGGCAGACACCCTGTTTTTTAAGTCTTTTCCGAAGGTTAGTTTTCTGCACAAAGTTGCCCACTTTTTCAGCATTTGTCGTCGTTGCCATGGACCTGCGCTGCAAATAAACCCCGATGTACCTGAGATCCACTGAATCTGTTTTGTCGAGTTGAAACGATTCATATTAAAGATTCAGGGCAGTTCTTTTTAATATATTAAGTGGCCTGTTTCAAGGTTTTTCTAACTTTCCTATCATTGAACCCCACCTCCAATCTGGAAATAGATTTTCATTTTGATAATGACAACCAGACAACATCAGGTCTGGAATAATAATGTTGCGTGTCACACAAATAGCTAAAGTTTTAGTTAAAAATTCATTTTCTTTTTACTTTCCTCCCCTCCCCCCTATTTATTTTTTTCATTAGTTTGATTCAGTAAAAACATTTTCTGCTGAATTGCAAATTCAAGCTAAATTATTTCACAGGGTGGCCACACGTCAGGGATGTCATGGAAATTTGTGAGTGGTCAGGGAAATTTTCCCAAATAAAAGCAAAATGCTATCCATACACTCTGTCTGCTAGCAGCTCCATCCCCAATCCTCTTCAGCTAGACTTGTAACAAAATCTAGTGTTTTGCCAAGCTTCTCATCGCAATTGTTATTTTATTTTTCATTTTGACAAAAAAAAATTGATCTGCATTTACGAGTAAGTTTTTGTCAGGGAGTTTTGGATTTTAGTCAGGGAAATTGAAAATTTTGTGGCCACCCTGTTTCAGTGGTACCCCACGCTTTTTCCTGATTGTAATAATGGACGAGAGGTACCAGTTTCTCGGTTTAATTTAAACTAAATGGAACTTAATTTGACTGAAATTATAATCCCCAATTAATCTCGGGCGTTTAATCCACAGTACGTGCGAAAATTGCTCAAAAATTTTTTTTCTAAAAAATTGACTTTCATTTATTTTTTATTTCTGTTGGTGCAGAATTGCGAGCATCAAATCTACCGAAAAATAAACCGAATTAAAATTTAGTCCAAGGTTATTGTCATTTTTTGTCGTCATGGTTTCTAAATTTATCTTTCGTTCTTAGCGGCAGGAAATTGTAGGAAGAACTGCATTAACTGTCTCCAATATCTCTAAAAAAATAAGGCAGCCATTTTCACATTAATTTTTTTTGATCAAATTTTTAGTTCGTGAACAGTCCCCTCTTCTTCGAACATTTTAAATTTACAAATGTCAGTTTTCCCTTCGGACGAATGGCTAATTTATTTTGTAAAACTGAAAACAAAAAATACTTTTAAAGGATTTCATTTGATTATTTACCAAATGGTGGTTTGGATATTGAAATTTTCAAAATTTTAGTTTTTCCTTCGCAATTGGCTGGTTTATTTTATTGAATTGAAAAACTTACATTTCGGCAAAATTGCTCGGTCATTTTGAACAAGTGAATAAACTCACACTTAATTTTAGTCGACGTAAGTTTAACGTTAAATCTTTACCAAGCAATTAAAAGTTATAAATAATTTTTGGAGAAAAGCTCTTGCGATTAGTGTCTGCAATAAAAATTGCCATAAAAAGTCACGTCCAACCCAGTTCCGATTAGCACGTCTGGAAACTGCTTCATACTGCTTGATCTGTCAGGTGATCTTGTCAGGCCAATCTTAGCAAGGTGAAGGAACCAAGGGCTAAAAACAGCCAAAAATAGAATACAAAAATCATGTTACTACGATTAACGAATGTCTAGAGAGATCGATTACTGTCTCCGATTTCATGCTTTAGTAGTAAATGTCGTGTCTTGCAACGACAACAAGAAGAGTTTTAAGACATTTTCATTGAATGTGGCTAATTCCCCAACGCTGTCGTCTGAAGGATATCGATATCGTGCAGACGAAGCGTTGCTAGCAGCGCCACCGCCAAAACGTTTTGGTTTTCTTCCTTTCATCTGACCGCTACTCGACGCTAGAGGAAAACTTGGTTTTTAAAATTGAATGTTCATTCAAACCAAAATGACCCTAATCGTATAATCGTAAGATTATACATGTACATGTGTAAATCATTTTGATAGTAAATAAACTGACATGTTCAATGCAACACGACCTTCAAAGTTTTTCAAGGATTAAAATTTCTGGTTTTGGGGTTTTGGATTTGGTGTTTTCGTTGGGGTGTACCCGGCTTTAAGGGCATACGATTTTTGCGCTGAACCTATCCGCATCAGTGTACGAAACAAACTTACATCCTTTTGAATTAAACACACGCTATCGAATTAAAAATTTTACTACCGACCACTTGAAGATGTCGAATTTCATAAACTTACACCATGTTGACTCACAGTACCATCCATCCAAATTGGCATGGTTAACATGGCAAACATGTAAAGTTTTGTGTAAAAATGCAAATTATGACTGTATACGTGAAATCGACACTCAGTTTAACGCCTATATAAGCTAAACAGTGCGTGTTTAAAAAATATTGGAAAGACATTCTTGCTAAAACAGTGTTTCACCATTAACGTACACAAAATTCGTGTTAAGCTGGAGGAAAGCAATTTATCAATGAAAGTTTGCTGACGTCACGTCCTATATGCTGTGTCGGTATTCGGTGTATCCATCATTTCCTGGTATAGGCACCGCAATGATGTTCATTTATCACAATTAAAATGACACTTAGATATGGACTATCGTAAGATTATGCATGTATACATGTAAATTATTTATGTAGTAAATAAACTGACATTTTCAATGCAACATGACCTTCAAATTCTATATACACTGTATACAGTAAGGTTTGTCTCATTCCGACCCAAGTCAAAGTGATATTTCGTCCGAATTGCATGTCTATCTTAACTTTATATTCCTTTTTCATGTATATACTTTCCTCTTTATACCCATTAATGATGACACGATATCTGAGGACTTCATTTAATTCTGACAATTAAATATTAACTTTAACTCTCAATTCACGAAGAAAATAAAATGCGACACGATAGCATCGATGAGGCCTCTTTAAGGTTATTTTGCATATACAGTATACTGTACTAGAAACCCTTATTCTATTAAAATGTTAACTTTGATCTATAAAATAAAAAATATAAAAAATTGCAGCCTTGTTCAGAATGGATGCATATTGAAGTTCAGGGTGGGTACATTGTCTAATAATCATTTTACAGACAGGAAAATACTTTTTGGCTAAATGTATAACATTTTATAAGGTACTAGTTTGGAGGCCCGGCTTTGCACGGACTGACTTACCGATAGCGATGAAGTAGGCCTAGAATACGCCAAAAATATACGGAGCCCCATAGCGGAAGATTTTTTTTTCGTTCTGTACGCGTTTTGCGTCATCACGTACAAAACGAAAAACAAAAAATCTATCGCTACGAGGCTTCCTATAACCGCGGCCCCGGAACCAGGCAAGCATCAATTCATCCATCCACAATGCTTGGAACATATATGTACAGCTCTTCTTTATATACATATAGAATGTACTCTACGAATATGTAAAAAGCTGTTATACGATATATTTTATGAAAGGTTCTAAAATGAACAATCCGGTTCAAGTAATTGCAACATTTTAGTAACTTTTCTCCCATTAAAGATACAATACTTTTCTGTGGTTAAGGTGTATGTTAAAGTTTGTAATATACGAGTGATTTTAACACATTGTCCCGAAACTTCTGCTATATCGAACTTTATCTGAAGTCTTCGCTTTTGGATCCCTGGCTGATATAGAAACAATCTTTGTTGATTTATAAAAAGTTAATGAGCCTAAATGCTTAATTATGTACACCATCAGGAAAGGATGAAAAATGCCTTTCGTAAATAGCACAGAAAACTCATTTCATTGTTTGTCTGTAAACGCTTTGATGGATTTAGATGATTCAGCTGAATGGTTTTAATGAGGGTTCAGATTGATTATCAATACAAGATCATAGTGTTTTTTGGCCAAAATATCGCAACCTCACTTTTCTCTGCGATTGAAGTAAAAATGTCGGATATCTTATCATTGTCAAGTTATAACATACAGTATTAAGGTCGAAACAAACAGCCTACGAGAGAAACCTTGTGAGGTTACTAATAATACCTCACAAATTTACAATGGTCAATTTACATGCCATGTTGCACTAGTGTTGACTTTAAATGCCACCAATTTTCCAATCCGATTTCCCATTCCGATTTAATTGCTCGATGCAAGAGTGTGAAGTTATAAAAATCTTTCTGAATAGTGTACTTGCATACAAATTCGGAACAAGGTGACCAGCCTGAATGTCACCTTCACACACCTGTTGGACAGCATTTTTCCAAGAACTGTTTGCATTATTTGGCGACACACCTCTATTACATGTACTGGTTTGCCTCCATACTGTGTTTGCCTCCACCAAACATTTGCTGCTCATTTTAGAGCTGATTGCGTATGCAAGAATGATAATAGGGGTAATCAACATGATTTTTTTTTGCGAATGAAACATTTGCAACTGTCCTGCCTACATATACTGTAGTCAAAATCATTTGAAACCATCATGCAGCGCCCTCTGTTGCATTAGAATATTTTGGCACGCATGTCAGTTTTCTCTCAATTATGAAACCTAATTTTGCTCCAAACAGGTTTTAATAATTCGTTTCCCTTTGAAATTCTTATTAAATATATGGCTTCGACACATTTCCCTATTTCCTTACTGCTAAATGCTAGTAAACATCTCAGAATTTCACCGAATTGCGTCAGCTGTTGGCTGCCTACAGCATGTCACAACACCAATACGATAGTCGATGACTTTTTCATACTTTATAATTAATTCCGGGTTCAATTTTATGTAATAAAGTAACGTTAGCAGGGCATGGACAACATGGCCATGAAATCTCAATTTTTCAATGCAGTAAAACCTGGAAAAGTGATCACCTTTGAATAATGATCACCTGTTTATGTTGACCACTTTTTAGTGTATTGTTTTTTCTAGTGTACATTTCCTTCATAAAAATTCTCTGT
>JAQGBX010008009.1:0-10904 GCA_034698745.1 Megaphyllum sjaelandicum
CTTGAAAAATGCCACATGGTGGCGAAACGTCGCTTCTACTAAATCGTTTTATGGTCGTGTTTTGACTTTTTTGATTTACAGATATACTCATGAAAATGAAATCATTTATTTAAAGTGGAGCTATTCGACTGGCGATTGCAGTAATCAGGATTTTAATTAACAGCACATTGTGCAACAATGAATAACAATAAATTGAATAAAATTTATGGCAAAACATTATGATGTCCGGTAGGTTTGGGAAATGCTCATTACGACCGAAGGTTACTAGGCTAACTGAATGTCCTTTTCTCCCTCCCCCAATCGGGAATGAGACAATCAAGCAAATCCACTTTTAATCTCTCTAAAACCCATTGCAGGATAATACAAAGGAAGTATGGCTAGAATTTCATAACAAAATGTCTTTGCATATGCAATTGGCTACGCTGTTTCACATCTGGGAACAGTAGGCCTACGAGAAAGCCTTCATCTGGCTTCACAGAAATTGCATGTGGAGAAAAAAACTAAAGCGGCACATGAGGTTGATACAAAGAACAGAGCCATTTTTAATGGGGCAATTAAGGAAATGCTTATTCAGATCATGTCAGTTAAAATAAGCTAACAATGTAACTTATGACAATATTAGCCAGAAGTGGCGCAATGGAATTCCTAATGATTATTCCTGCCCTTTTCACTTTTTTTTGGTTTTTTTTCTTAGATATAACTATTTATAGGCAAATATTTTTCTGAATAATTCGACAAACTCAAAGTAGCTTAGGAACAACCAACATGGCAAATTTTTAATTTCTAGCTAATTGCAGCAACATGCCCATGTACGTTACAGCATGCAAGGTCACATTCAATTGGCCATAAAACCTGAATAACGCCCAAATAAAATACATTGAATAATTTCCGTCTGTTCAGCTAAAGCTACTTTAGGATCAATCGATTCAATTCTATATTTTAAGAAATAAAATTTACAGGATATTTCTGAAAACATTTATGCAACGAATTAGGCAAAGCAATTTAAAGTACTATAGTGTATGTGCATTTTGTCCATGGTTTTATCAAAATTCGAAAATGGCCAATCCAAGTGCAGCAGTGCAGGTACATATACTGTGGTGCAGCTGTTTTAAAGTGGGTACCATACAAGTGAGCATAATTTCAGAAGAATTGGGAAACTTGACTTATGGCGACAATAATCGGCATCACCATTTACCATCAACATGTGAAAGATGAGGGAAAAGCATTAATTACTTGTAATATCGTCATAAGAACCGTGACTCTTTCCAACGAAAATTTGATTATTATCCAACGCAGATGCACATTGTGCATTCTGCGTAAAAACATTGCCTCTCAGTCATAACGGCCTTTCGTTCTGTCAAAAGGGGCTGTGCATTTTCCATGTGAACAATTAGGGTGAGGAATGCCAAGAAAATGCCAATAAACTGTCCACGTGGAAAATGCACAGCCCCAAATTGCTTTTATTTAATTTTGTATCCTGTCACTAATTAAATTACAACAAAAGGTAGTAGATTAACCATACAAAAAATGCCAGATGAAGAATGAGTTGGCTCATCGGTGATTGTTAACACAGCAATCTTTGGGCTTTTCAATAACAAAACGGTAGGACATATTCAAAAATTCTTGGAAATGGTGGGGTAGTGGTCTAGCGGCCAAATTATTACGGTAGGTGAACACTAGCATCCGCGCTACCACATTAACCGTATTTTTTTTATGTGGGTGCCCACCAGGCTCGTCATCT
Source organism: Megaphyllum sjaelandicum (assembly GCA_034698745.1). Classification (NCBI taxonomy): domain Eukaryota; kingdom Metazoa; phylum Arthropoda; class Diplopoda; order Julida; family Julidae; genus Megaphyllum; species Megaphyllum sjaelandicum. The sequence goes on from JAQGBX010008009.1 coordinate 1,742, forward strand.
TCATTCTATTCTGTCTCGGCCAAGTAGAATCGAAGAAATTAATGTACTAAACAATATGCGTCAATATCAGCAATGTCAGCAGCATGCACTAGCTGACTTTAGTCAGAAGTCATTTGTTAACTGAGACTGGAAATTGCATGGTTCGTACGTATGTACAGTAATGAAGTCCGGCCCTCCGTACTCTTACGATATTCTATCATCTGCATATGCATCGAAATAGTTTCTATTTCCTGGAAATATGTGCTTGCATGCATTTGCATGCACAAGTATTTTGATCTGACACCCTGTAAGCCCAGCACAACAATCGTGTCAAGCCACGGTTTTCTCGTCCAAAATATGCACAACAAATCACTGTTTCTCTGCGGGATACTCTTAACCTTTCAGGTCATCGACAAGCAATCTTTAAAAAACATGTCAAGAGCAACTTGAGCTATCATGGAAAAATGGAACACTGCAATCCTTTGGCCGGGCGTCAAAGGATTTTCAAACCTTTGAAAGTGAATCTTTCCGAACTGCGCAAATTCTGACAGCTAGCACATTAGCTAGACGAAACCTTTCAATTACCAAAACCAACTCACTTTATTGGAATATCCTTCGACGAGTTGCTTCATTCGCGAATGTGGAATGCTGAAAACATCCAGTTCCTCGGGATAAGGCGCCATTTTTCTATGCGAGTCCTGCACGATCAACCACAGGATCACCGTGCACAGGATCAACTCCGAAGACATCAGCCGATAAATTGTAGGTGGCGCTGGTGACACAAGCACGCATTATGAAATAAAGGCGGGAAAGGTTTCAAAATAACCTCATCTTGATAATCTTGAACATTAATTTATGTGAAGACGGCTCCAGACGATACGTCCAACCTTGACTGAAACGTTTGACCCCACGTTTTAGTAAAATATTCCACAGTTGATTTGAGGCAAGTGTTCTGCTACACGGCGTGCTATTTCTTTTTGTCCAAACATTTGATCCAACGTTTGAGGCAATGAAATGTATGGCAATTTTCTTTAAGGATAAACAAAGTCATGAATTGATAACTACCTGATTCGTGTAGCCGTGCGTCCAACACAAACGAAGGCTTGCTCCAATGTTCGAGACGTCCTTTGACTCTGGTCTAAAATACCGACAACAGGCGAAACATCTTCCAACATGACTGTTAGATGCTTGTCCTTCGAAACTCGTAGGTTCGAATTCCAGTCAAACGATGCTACGTTGGACCGTTGGAAGGTGTTCTTGCATCGTCTGGTAATTACTAATAAGTTAACGAAATAATTTTGTTTCAATGTCTTATGTTTGTCTAATTTTATGGCAGAGTTGGGAAAAAAATTAGTTGCAACTAAATTGTCAACTAATTTTTGCCCATAGAAAAAAATGTGCCAATGGCAAAACCCATTGAACCGGTTTTTCTCTATGGGCAAAAAATTAGTTGGTAATTTAGTTGCGACTAATTTTTACCCGACTCTGTTTTATGGTATCCCTTTTGCGGATTATAATAAAAGATGCATTCTAAATATCGAAGATTCATTTCTCTCAAACGGTACGTAAGGCTATGTTAACGCTTTAATTATTAAAAATATTAATATTTACAATATAAACAAGAACGAAATAAAACAAATGCTCGAGTAGACTAACTTCACAACTACATCTATCATTTCACGTTACGCATCTTTCACAAAAGTTGGTCATAGAAATCCAAATAACTCGTCCTAAGTTTCTTAAGTTTCCCATCGCAATCCAACATCTGAAATAACCGAGTCTAGCATGAGAAAAATGGTGTGGTAAACATGGAAATGAGATGAAACAAATTCAAAATGTAACAAAGTGCATGAAGTCCTTTTTTAAACTTGCCCTTTTCTTTTCCTCCACCTTTAAGGATGCCGACATGAAGTCGTAAAAGAGTTTTTTCGACTTATCCTCTAAGGCTTTAAGCGAATCGTCGATCTCTTTTGGTCCAAGATGGGGCGGGCCTGTCTTTGTGGGACGATCAGCCCATATTGTATCTTTCAGGCTCAGCATCCTGGAATCACTGAAAATATCATCACGTTTTAGCGATGAATTTTATTGCCGGAGATGAGAGTGTAGATTTAACAGCAACGTGATAAGCTCACATTTGCTCCAGTCGCTTAGTCTGTTCGAAAAATTTTTCCTTGGTTTTCATTTCATTGTTGACCATGTCATTTTTCATATATTCCAATGTATGTAGAAGTCGTTGATTGCGACTTAAAACTCGCTTCTCTTTTTGAAGACCACTGTATGATTGCATCATTTTTTCGATTGTTTCTAATAAAACACTATTCCCTTTCTCAGTATCCTCAATTTTTCGAATTGCTGTGCAAAGTTTTTTCATCGCAGCCTGAAATTATAAATTATCAAAATATGCTCCCAAATGTGGAATCCATTTTCATATTTCCCCTAAATACCAGGGAGCTCACTTCTTACCATTCTGCCTTCATATCCATGCAGCTGTGCTTTACTCGTATCTCGTACAAAATCCAGGAATTGAAGGGTTTGTTTAAATATGCCATATTCGCTCGTTAAGGCCAAGCTATAAAATTCGGCCAGTGACATGTGTTCAGCCAACCAGAAAATAAGCTGACATGGAAGAAATGAGGATTCAGTTGAGATTTCAAAACAATTACTATTTTGTGGATCATATTAATGTAAATATTTAAGGTTCAGGTCTATCTCTTCCTTATTTTAATCTTCAATAATTTAGATCAGAAAATTTTCTCCTATTCCTAATAGTTTTTCATTGTTTTCTGAAACATCCAGACATATTTTCCAACCTCCTCTTACACTCGAGAATTTGCGATTAAACATACTGTACGGATCAACTTTACAAACCAAAAATCCAGGCATTCATATCTACAATGTTATCTACAATTAAAAAATTCCCAGAACTAATTATTTAAAAGCTAAAACAATCAGGGTAAAAGGCAATGTTCCCCTGATGTCTACAACAGCCTGCATCTGTATAAAAATCCAGAAAACCACATAAACAGATTTCACAAAAGAAAAGGGAAAATGTACCTGATCCATTTTGGAAATGAAACATTTTTGCCTTTTCCACTTCAGATCGTAGTTGCCAGTGATTATAACGGTCGCGTTGGCATCTGCTAGACTATATATCAGTTTTGGGATGATGTTATCTTTCAGGGTCTCCAATTCAGCTTTATATCCAGCCTCCTCAGACTTATTTTCAGTAATTTTATGACTAAAGAAAAAAAAAATGGCAAGAGAAAAGTCATTTGTTATTGGGTAATATTTTTTTGATGTAAACCTGATTTAAGGAATAGTGAGATTGCACCTTAGAATGGCTGTTTGCGGAAATACACCTTTATTCAAGGCAGCTAGAAGATCCTCGCCAGCCTTAATTTTTTTCTTCATACCATTTTCATTAGCACTGGCTATTACTAACTGGTTTTCCACTTTGCAAAAACTAAGGGGAGCAAAATAAAAAATCAAACAATGTTAAAAATAACGTTCTTTTGATAAATGTAATATTTTACCCTTCAATGCACGAATACTAGGTTCGCTAGGTAATGCTCAAAGCAAATTGAACAAATGAGCACGAATATCCTTTCGAAAATTGAAGATAAAAACAAGATGTGCAAGCTTCGTTGAAAAAATATTTAACATATTTACTTTTCATGATGCATTTTCAGAAGTTTGTACATTTTCACTTGTCCGTCACTCGGTTTTTCAAACGGAGGGGTTTTCAAATCTATCAGCTCATGATTCGCATCAGATCCTAGTTCAGCTATTTGTGTTCTTCCCTTCAAAGAAAATCAAAAACAGTTTCATTTCAAATGCATGGCAGGTAAAAAAATCTTAATAATGGCAGATTATTATAGCTTACCATATTAAACTGCTTGTTCGTATATTCCTTTAATAAAATATTGTACTCCTCGAAAGTTTTGAGAAATTCTTCCACTGGTGCAAAAGCTAAATAAGGGGATTCTGGAGTTGAAGTAGTTGCCATTTCAGCAATCTGTTCAATGATGCTTAACGGTGCATTGACTTCTTCAAGCACAGCGTTCATCTGAAAAAATAATATAATGTCAGCAATACATGACTGCACTTGAAATACATGCGTCGCCTAAATTCTTGCAACAAACCTGTTTATTGGCAATCTGACAATCCATCATCGCACGTTGGTAGGTTTTTTTAGCTGCTTTGGTCTCCATGCTTTGGTCTCCTGCGTTGGTCATCTGCAGTTGCTTTAAATACTGCAATGATCTCACGTTCTCTTGTTCCCCCCTCCTATGTAAAAAACAAAACAATAGCAATAATCTTAGCAGTCACCCGCCCAGAACTGTCGACATTTCTTTTTTGAAGTCGGCAGAATTTGAAACAAACTGCCTGAAAGGATTGCTATGGCAACAACGCTTTCCGAGTTTAACCATTAGTTGAGGAAACTAAACATTGTTGATTACACTGGCCTGAGTTTCTAATCCTTTTTTATGTATATCCTCTGTGATAACTGTCCAACTCCTGTAATTGCTCAATTTATGTAAATGACTTCACAAAATGTATGTATATTAGCTGTACCCCACCAGGATAGCTGTAAATGGTACCCAGTACCCATACTATTCCTTTTCCCGATTTGGAATCAAATTATTATTGTTATTATTATTGTCTCATCAAGGAGAGCATTTGTTGATGTTATACGTTTACTATAAATTATTTATAAGGCCATATTATACATAAAAAATGCATCAAAAGTTTCGTCAGCGTAAGTTTCTTTAGATACTTAGTAAAGAACGTGAATTTATCCAAAACTGTACTTGATAGTTATTGATAACATTTTTGATCAAGTTGATTTATCCTCCCTAAATTGTTTAAGAGTCCTCAACAAATGATATAAGTAGAGTAACATTTTCATAAATTTGTATCATTCAGGTAAATAAACTATGGTTGAAAGCTATCAAAGTTGTGCAAATGATGTTTGACAATTTTAGCACCTGTATCATCAATTGCTACAGAATGGGAGATGAATGAAAGTTTTCAAATGATAAACATGCTAAAACCTAAGAAAATAAATAGAAGTTGGCAAATTTACATATTAATGCACATGCCTCAACGTTTCTTTAAGTTTCTCTTGCATTACTTTTTCCTGTTCCAAAGTAATCAATTCCTCTGATAATAATAACACTTCCATCCTGCAAAAAAAATCAAACCAGAAAAAATAATGAAATATAGCACGAAAAAACCCACCAAATTTACTTAATCCCATTTACTTAACCTTAAATCTTCTATTGGTACTTCAGGTTCTTTGCTGCCAACACTAGCTGCCTCAAGCTCATCGAGCTCTAATATTTTTGCTCCAGATGCTTCCAACGCTTCATACCTGAAACGAGTCAATGACTTATCAGAAACATTGAGAAAGATTTCCATGAAATCAGCCAACCACAGATCTGGGCAACCAAGTGTTATTAGATTTGACGGATCTAACCGAATATAAACCGAATATAAAAAGAATAAACAAAAAAGCTATGCGAAGCAAGCAATACTGCAAATTCTTAGTTCATCTTCCATTGGAAGAAACATTGTTCAACTTATGAAAACTCTTGAACTTTGCAGAGTATATGGTCATTCGATGGGGTCATATCCAAATATCACGATCGCCTTTTCGCAATATTGACAATGAAACGGGGCCAACGGAATACTCACCTCTCGACCTCCTCCGGGGTCAAAATGTTACTTTCGTCGATTTGACTGAACAATTCGAAGAAAGGTGCCAGATCTTCATCTTCCAACAAGTAGTCAAAGGCATTCAATGGAAGTTTGCGAGCATCTGGATATCCAATTTGAATGAGTTTTTCTCGGAACTGCCGAGCATCCATCTAGTAAAATCACAGCCATTTTGAGATTTCATATTTTCCAAATGAATGGGGAGAAAAATCGCAGAAATAAGAAAATAATGTAACCTTAAACAGCAAATTCGAATTCGTCCTAAACTCGAAATGGTGCGCCACTTGAAGGAAACGACCAAACGGCGCTTTCAGGATTTACAACTCGTGAACCATTGACCACGGTTTGTTAAAAGCGCTTTTGCCTTTAGACTTTCATCCATTTCTCGGGGCCTTCGAAGCAAAACATCGGTGTGAACGTGGCGCCACCTAGCGTCGCATTCCATTCATTGATGAAAACGCTCCGGGGGTGAAATATTTCAACTATGAGGTCATTCACGATGATTCTTGTTATCCTAAACAATTAAACAACTATTTCAAAAAAACTATTCGCCAAAGATGACTCAGCTTTAAGTTCCGGGAAAGCCAAATCAAATTTGTTTATCCGCTGCCCGCCGCGTTCAGTTGCCAAAATATTGCGCAGAGTTAAATAAAAACTTGCGAAATGATTTTGTTTGTCTGTCGCGCTTCAGAGCGTGTTATGCTTTTCCCAGTTGATATGCCATGAAATTTATGGATAGGAAATTTTCCTAAAACACTTTCCTTCAGAGAAAACAGCCAGAGATGTACGTCAATTTCCCATTAGTGGAAAATACTAGTATGTTGATGTTACATTAGTATTTATTCCATGGCTGAGTGAGTTTGTAAGAAAAATTTGATCATTAGTTAATGATCAATACTTGTCTTATATAGTGTAGTGTTGCAATATTACCTTACTACCATGGTCCATGTAGCAAAAAAGGAGCAAAAATACTGTATTCAAAGAAAATTCAATTTTGCAATGATGTTGGGGTCCACCCGGCTGCGGTGGTAACTACCGAATAATTTGGGTTGATGGATTACACCCCCCTACCACATGGTATTCACATACTGATAGTAGGTTATTGAATTGAATTGAATCATACTAAAAATAAGTTTTTAACCCAACACTGAAACGTTGATACCGCTTTTTCTCTAATACTAATAAAAATATATTCTTGAATGTATTTTAAAAAGTAAATAAATATGAATTATATTTAATAAAAACGCACGTGAAATGCCGGGTGCATTTCTTTATACGGTACATGTTTTTACTTTTTTAATTCATCGAGAAAGTTGATTTATTCCATCAAGTTGGTCAAGTATTTTCTGCTAATGGAAAATTGATGTACGATATTATGAGAAATAATAGATGCGAAATTTTGTAACTTTTATTCGAACAAAGATTTTAGTTCACTTCCAGCACAAATAAGGTTGGAACTCAGACAGTTTTGTCCATACAAGGCTGGAATTAAGTCAAAGTTTTGGTTTGAATAAAAGTTAAAAAACCTCGAATCTTTTATTTATAAACAAACAAAGTGACGAGATATTTTAAAAGCGACATCAACGATTCAACATTGGAGTAAAAAAGTTACCCACAATTAAGTAATTATTTTCTCAATTTTTTATCTTGCCATGTAATCATGGGGTTTAGCACCTCCTCGAGAATTTCAGAATAGTTTGTATAATTAGTTCCTTTGGTGTCTAAATTGAATGTTCATTTTTCTTGAATTCTAATTTCACTAGTTAGGCGTCAATTTTTTCGTCACTTTCTTGCCAAAAACTGGCGCATTCTGGACAAATTAAAATGATCTCTTCAGAACTGCATTTTGCTGAGTGTTTCAACACCAATGTAGGACGATGAGGAATATTTAGTTGTTTAATTCAAAGATAACATGAACTAGCATGTTATTAGTGGGCCAGTCTGGTCACACTGTTGCTCAATTTGCGGTCACATTGGTTTAATAAGCAGTTTATTAATTACAATGGCATTTAATTAATACTTCCTATATGCGGAAAATGGCTGTAAAGAAGATGTAAGCCATCTTGTTGTTTGTTGACGTTTTTGGGTTACAACTGCGACGTTTGTATCAATTAAGACGCAGATTGTGCGCGGAACAACGTGGAAAACTTGGCCATTTCGCAAGTTGCTCTTGCTCTTCAATTTGAGGTCACATTGGTTTAATACATTATAAGCCGTTTATTAATTACAATGGCATTAATTCTTCCTATACGCGGAAAATGACTGTAAAGAAGATGTAAGCCAGCTTGTTGTTTGTTGACGTTTTTGGGTTACAACTGCGACGTACTGTAGATTAAAATCGCAGATTGTGCGCGGAACACCGTGGAAAACTTGGCCATTTCGCAAGTTGCTCTTGCACCTATCCAGATTTCTGTCCAGACTCTCGTCTGAGGGCATTGGTCCTCTGGGTGTTTACCGTGTATTTTCGGCGACCTCAACCTTGAGGAAAAAAAACAAAAGTACATGTACGCATTTGTTTACGTTTCTTAACTGCGCTTCCGGCAAAACTCGAGTCCTGTAGGGGTAAATTTAGCAGAGAAAATCTGGCCAGTTTCTTTAGATTAGATTAGATGTTTTTACTCCTTTCAAACGGAGGGCTATATAATTAGCCAGTGTTTGATGGTTGGACCGACTTGGGTGCGTCGAGACTTGCTCTACCCCCACGAACACACTCACCGGCACAAGCCCTGGCTCCAAGGCACACCCACGCGTCCTACTCCATCAATGCAAACCTTTGAGCACTATAGCACAGTAGTGACTATAGGCGCCATCTTAATTATTGTTTCGGGGAAATGTGTACTCAGGTCTGCTTCCCGTGTTCCCCTTACTCACCGGCCACCAGCGTTCTTACTAATCGCCCACATCCGTCGTTCCTAATAACTTTTAAACGGTTTTGTTGTTTTCATTGGCCGAGGATGAGCCATGCTGCGTCAAATTCAAAAGTCCCGTGGCGATGCCTTAGAAAGTATTAAACGAGTCACGAGCCATCATCTTCTTGATGGCCACAATGAGTCACGATGACGTCAACGCCCATTCACGATCAATCTTTTGTCTCGAATAATTGGTTTAACGGATCTGTTTTCTCGTTATCCGTAATCCAGGTTTGGCATCGATTAAGTAGGCAGAAAAATGTTTACAAATTCTGAAATGTGACTGTCTGTATATATAATGCTCAAATTTCCAAATGTGCTTCGCCAAATGCTGCTAACATTTCGAGTTTTGGCCAGCGCCATCTATGAAGCTTTTGGCGCGACTGATGAGAACAGGGAAAATCTACAAGAAAATGGCGTCTACACGGTGTTTTCGAATTGATTTAATTAAGTTGATTTAACACTAAAAGTCTGGTAAGCTTATGGCGAATTCCACTTGTCCAAAAAGAGTACACTCGGGTGCCCCGAGTGTAGAAATCTGCTCTCATACCATTCCA
>JAQGBX010008010.1:0-10904 GCA_034698745.1 Megaphyllum sjaelandicum
ACCACAATACCAAAACAGTACAGAATCATCATGTACATGCATGAGTTAAGGGAGTGTGTTCACCACTTCAAAAATCGTCTTTTCTCAATAGATGGTGCTGATTTTCACAGGGTGATCTAAATAATCTTTGCCCAAGGCTTTTTTCATGTGTGACAAGGCTCACACATGCCCTAATCTCTTTCTGGTCCCTTATATCTTTTTTTACATTTGTCGAAATAGCAGTTGACCCTTCTGCAATTGTCACGGCGACTCGACATATGTGACCCTATTCTGATCCTCCAAAAAGATTAAAAATTGCCAGAGGTATTTTTAACAGGTTTTTTTCTATCTCGTGGTATAAAACTAGGATGCAATCTGAAAAATGGAACCTATTTCCTTGAGAGTTTACAAAAAATATGAAAAACTGTCTTATTTTCTGTGAACTTCGAGGTTTTCAGAGTACAAATTTACAAAAAAATGACTACTTTTTCCTATTACAAACGTGCACAACTCTCAACGTTTTCTGAATGCAAATTTTCAACATTTTCAACGTTATTTCATGCACAAAATTGGTAAAATTCTCAACGTTTTTCGAGTAAAAATATGAAAAATTAAAACATTCTTGCAGTACATGATGTGATTGTTTCAACAAATCAACAACTAAAAGAACTGCCTCTCAGTAATCACAATGAATGTTAACAGTGAGTTGAACCATTCAACTGGATGGCGAGAAACTCGTCATTTGTGCAAACGAGTTGTTGCCAAAATATTTTTTCCAGTGACTATGTGCTGTGCAGATGCTAACTTATTTTTGAAGAAAAGTACCTGCATGCTAGAATTGGTTTTACCCTGAAATTTTCAAGTAAATTTCAATGCGTTTTTTTTTAAAATTCGTCTTGTTTTTGAAAAATAAAAAAGCAACTTTAAGCATAATTATTAAATTAAAACATACCGCCAATTAAAATAGTAAAATAAAATTCGGAAAATTTTGAACAAAATTCGCAAATGTTATCAAAGTAAAAATGTGTGAACAAAATCATTTTATCGTTTTAAAAAAAAAATATCTTAAATCATGTATGCATATTTTTCATAGACGTACATGCAGAATTTCAACAATTAACGTAGACGAGTTGCAAAAATTTTAACATTTTCCTTAAACGAATTTTCAAAATTAGCATGTTTTACTCCTACTTGTCAAGTTTGTAGTTGCAAGTTTAAGACACTTTGCAAGTTTGTACTCTGAACACATGAGCCATTTTGCTTGTTTGTATTTGGAAAGGTTTATTGTTTTTCACCTTTTTTTATCTAAAACTTGCATGTATTTTCAAAAATGTGCAGAATTCTTAAAACTTTTACACTTTACGTTTTATTAACATGAGGCAATTTGCACGTTGTACCTGGAAATTCAGATGTGAAGTATTTGACAAGTTTGTACTCTGAAAATGTTGCAGGGTTCCCCAAAAGTTTCATTTTAAACTACCTTGAATTTTCCAGGTTTAAAACAATTTTCTTAACCATGCAATGGCCGTTTTAAAAATTGACAATATTTTGCAAAATGAATTAAGGATAATTTACCATACCAATACTAAATAAGTTTGGAATTATGCGCAGTTAGAATTCCGAGGCCGTAGATGTTCTAAACCCCACAAGTTGAAAACATCAGCAGCAATTTATGTTAAGTTTCCAAACATAATTCACTGAAAAAGTCATACTTTAAAAACCGTGATCGTGTCGATTGTTTTTATAAAATGCTACAATAAAAATTAATTGTTTGATAAAGTTAACATTTACAAATTTTGGTTAAGCACATAAGGGATGTCAAACTTCTGAATAAAATTATCTTATAGCCACAGTGTTATTGCGTTAATTGTAATTAATTTTTGACCTTAATGTGTAAAATTATTCTTGTACATTTTTAATATACAAAAAAGCCAGGGGAATTTATTATTAAATTTCTGGGGGGAACCCTAAAACCGTATTTTTTCTATTTTTTTAAACTTTATTTCCTAATTTACTCATTTTTTGGGGTTCAAATTGCTGCCTCATGTTTTCATGCAGATTTTAAGGAGAGTAACCAGAACTTAAGTTAGCATCAGGGTGTTAAACATTTCTAGTACCCCTAGGCACGTTTTAAAACTAGCCATTGTTTGACCTACTTGGGGTACAAGGGGTATTATTTTTCACTATTTTAGAAATAGACATTTTATGTTAGTGAAATGTCGGAGTGGCAACCTGGTCGCACATTTCGGCCGAATTTTTTCGTTGCTACAAATTCAAATTTTGAGATTATTGTGCGCATTAACTATATATAATAACCATAACATCTCTGTTAGTCATGCATGAAACAGAGGTATCATACATCCAGGCGCTAGTCTGAGCTTTTGCTCATTTCCCTAACAAACGAATTATTTTAAAAACTAAATGAAGCGGGAGGATCGACTTTTTGAACTCCTGCTTCAAAACTGCATCGATGGTCAGGGAAGGTCTAAGTGTCCAGATAGCGGACACATTGTGCAACTTTCGTTAAAATAGAGTTAATTAAAATGGCTTATTTAAAATTAACGTTGGCTGGAATGTTTTAATCAATGGGGCAACTGAACAGAAATAAAGTCCCTGCAGAGGAGGGACAATTATCATTTTTTAAATATATCAGCCAATAACACCAAACAACTTTAAAGTTATAAAATTTCCCTTATTAGAATTTCATAGGCTCCGCCCACCACGACCGGTGACTCATCCGTCCCTGGTCACTATACAGAAAATTGTTATGCAGGAAATGTATACTAGAAAAAACAAACTCAAAAATGGTTAACACTTTGAATGGATGTTACCATTAAAAGGTGGTCACTTTTCCAAGTTTTACCGTAATCGCAAAGTTTTAAAACATTTTTTTTCGGGAAAACTCGCCAAATTTTGAATGAAATGTCTTATTTCCTGAGTAAAATGTATCAGGAAAACTCCACAGACTTTGAAACATTTCTTTTGGGAAAACTTGCAAAACTTTGAGACATTTCTTTCGGGAAAACTCGCCAAATTTTGAAACATTTCTTTTGGGAATACTCCCCAAATTTTTTAACATTTTTTCGGGAAAACTCGTTAAATTGTGAGACATGTCTTTCAGGAAAACTCGCCAAATTTTGAAACATTTCTTTCGGAAAAACTCGCCAAATTTTTAGATATTTTTTTTCTGGAAATGAGTGAAACCTGTTTAGAGTAACGACCAAAAAAAGTGCTTCGTTAGTCACTGCAAACAGGTGGTCACTATACAAAGAAGGCCTGAATTAAATTAAAATAATGAACATGTACCCTGCATTTACACACGTAGACTGTAATACACATAGTAAAAAACACAAAACAAAAAAGTACAGAATCATCATCTTCGAGGGTTAAAGCAAGATGTAACGTGACTCATCTGTTATCTGGCCACGTTTTAAGGTACATTAGCAATGTAAAAATTGAAAAAAAAGACAACACCCACTGGTCACTGTACACAATAGACAGGTGGTCATGGTCACTATACAGAGAATTTTTATATAGGAAATGTACTCTAGAAAAAACAATACACTAAAAAGTGGTCAACATAAACAGGTGGTCACCATTCAAAGGTAGTAACTTTTCCAGGTTTTACTGTATATTTAGATACAATATCATTCAAAATGGCAAATGGAACGTTTTAATTTTCAGTGCAATCGTTATTTGACTAACGATTATCTTCTTACACATTAATAGAAAACACCACTTTTCATATTCAAAACTTCCCGCTACTACTGGTGACGTCTAGAGGTCGCATCGCGCAACTCATGTGACGACAGTGACGTCATCGGCCTACACCCACCAGAAACTGTGACTGCAAACGGTGTGATGAGTCGAATTTGCCATTAATAAAGCACATTTTACGCTCGTCTTGGACGCTCGTCTTGGACGAAATCCCGGAACGACGTTGTCTGCCTTGGCAAGCAAAACTAGCAGACTACGGAAAAGCTGACGTCGACACCACCCATTTCTCGAATGCGCTGTAAAATGTGTTTCCGAAACACCCTTTGATCGACCAATTGTCGGGTGGCTGGATGAAACATGCCATGAAACAAAGTTTCACATAAAATGTTGCACCAAAAATGTTGCACGTAATTATTTTATGCAACTTTTTCATGAAACTTTGTTCGTCAGTGGTATCCACTGACGAAACATTGTTGCGAATTAGGAAACTCGCATTTCCCTCTCCGTATAGCTATGTTTCGGTTATGAGTTGTCATCTTAATGATTGATTTTGGTCTGAAATCGGAATAAAACATACTATAGCATTTAATCTTAAACTATAGAAAACAGCAGTGAACAAAGTATACCCTTCAGTGCTTACAAAGTTAAAAGTATTTACGTTAAAAAAATCATCTAACAACTATCGTAAACATCTGGTTGAATAATTCTGTAGCGATAAAAAGGTGCCAATCAAAGTCGATTGACGTCATGAGTTTCCTTGCTGTAAGCAATTTTACACATTGTCCTAGAAAACTAGTATTTTTTTGCACTTATAATTCTCCTAATTAACGTTGTTTTTTAAATCCACGGGCTGTTCTCCCTCTAGCTCTTACTGTATATAAAGAAATTAAACAAGAAAATCGAGCTTTACAATCGCTTTTAAACTAATTCGCAGAAAATATATCAAGAATGTACACAAGAAGGAAATTTGAGCTAGAAATAACGTGGTGGATTGTATTTACTTGCAGTGATCGAAAATTACTTGAATAGAATTAAGCTTCTGGTTTTTATGTAACATGCAGACGAAGGTCCGCATCGATATTGAGTAAAGTTGTTCTGGTTGTCCCACGAAGCAGTAAAATGTTCAAGAAATTTAAATCTATACCTATATTACAGCACATACATGTACATGTTGTTAGGACTTCATGAAAATTACTTGAGATATCATTGGGCACTCAGATAGAAGCTTTACGAATCGTTGTTTGGAAGTTTTGAAACACTGCTTTGAGCACTAAAGTTACCTATGAAACATAGGCAACATCAGGAACATTCTGTCCCGGTCGAGGTCGGTGAGAATTTTAAGGATGTGCAAAATTCTCTAAGTGGCGGCTCTTTCGGATGAGAGTTTAAACCTAGGTCCCGTGCAGATCCCGTTTGATCTCTGCACGCTAAAGATCCCTCTTGTGGGGGTGGAAGTCCCCTTGTAGGCAACATTTCCAAGTAGGTGACGCTGACACATCCCCTTGCGTTGGTGTTTAGCTCTCGTGTGCAGAAATAGGCCAACGTTATAAATCCACAAACCAATCAACCAAACGCACTGAAAAAAGTCCTTGCAGGAACATCGTACTCCAGTTTGCTCAATTCTAGACAGTAAACAAGCAAATGATTGGAAAAAGGAACAAGCTTGCCACACAGAATCGACTACTCCACATAGACAAATGAAGCCATCCTCAAGTGGTCGGTGAAGATAAGTAAATTAAAAAAACGATGGCACGACCAGTCAGTAGATTATTTACGCGACGTTTCGGGACTCAAGTGCTAAATTTGACAATAGCAAACACATCACAAAATTAATATACAAATAAAATAAAATAACTCATTACAGCACATTCTAAAATTAATTGCGAGCATCAATTCCTGCATGTAATTACTATCGAGTGCCCACACCTGTGTGCACGAAATTTTGAAAATTCTAAAAGCATATAAATTTATGAAAAAGAGAAAAAAACGAAAATACACATGGAAGCCTAGTGCGATCACGTGTGTGCTGAAGAGCGTGGCCAAAGCCACATAAATCACTGGGGCTGCCCCAGTGATTGCCCCAGTGGGGCAAGGAACATATAAAGAACCTATTTAATTAATAAATAAAAGTGCGAGAAAACTCAGAATCCTGAGCAAAAATCCTACCTTCTAGTTCCTACTTAATTATCATATTTGGTAACGAATGGATTCCTGATTCACACCAAACAACTCCCCATCCCATGGACAAGGCAAAAACGTCGTTGTGACGTTTACAGCACATGAAAGTGGGCGGGCCTACGGTGAACATGTACACCTAACTACTGACGTCACCACGTCATCACACCATTGCTGACGTCACCTTGGACATCCCTTGGTGTAGAGGCGGTGAATTTTAAATTTAAATTTTAAACAGAAACAATTTTATACCACTCTAATAGTATAAAAACAGAATGAACTTAAGTCAAAGTTAAAGTTAAATTTTAAGTATTACTCTAACGGTATAACAAGCAAATGAAAACGAAATAAATGTAAGTTAACTTAAAGTAACAACCAGAACCTATAAAGGTCGCCTATTAGTGCGTGAGCATCCTTCCTAAGTGGAAGGGGGATTTTCGCTGGTGTCCCGATGCCAAACTAAACAAACTGAACTCCACGAGTTCAGAACAACAAGAAATACAAACCCCCAAATATCAATAAATAACAAAACACGAGATTAAAGTTAACCAAACCTTGAGAGAGAATTGAGAAAAAATTAAGAATATAATTTTTTCTTAATTCTTAATTTTTTAAACATGTAGAAACATTGAAACATCAATTAATTTCCTCTACGTTTCCTCCAGCATTCACATGTTAGCTAATTATTAATCAACTGTTCTCTAGTAATGAAGTCACCGTGCAGGGAACAAAAAAAAAGCTTTAGATGATTTTCAAAAACTGAGCAATGAAAACCAAATATGTATTATTTGCTGCAACATTATTTTCACAGAAAGCAAATTTATGGCAGACTACTATGGCGTTACAGGATATGCCAGGTCACTTACGTATATAGATTTAGTTACATCATTCAAATATAAGAAATACGACTACTAAGTACAGGGTTACTGCAAAAGCATCATCAGGTTTCAAAAGATATATTTTGGAAAGTATTATAAATAAAAATAGTAAATTACACATGAAGAGAGAGTTAAATATCCAAGTTCTTAACCCTTTCAATACTGCATTATGATCCCCGTATGATCCGTATCCAAACTTTTTGAAACTTTGGAAAATGAAACAAAAGTTTATTACTATGTTCTCTGATTTTTTTTTCAGATTTTTTATTAAAAATTAAAAGTTTTACAAAATGTCCCTTTGAAATGTCAACATCCCGAAACAATGGCATAATTTGGGCCAACTAATTTTTTTATGAGTTTTTTTTATCTACAGGATGTGATTTATTAGATAGATTCAAAAACATTCACTTAAAAGTATTAAAAATAAATTAAAAACAACTTTGTTTTTAAGCCTATTACCGCAAATTTCTTGAAAATGTAGCTCCATGTTTTAAAAATGCTACAATTTCCTAAAAAATGCCAGTATGACGCACTATAAACATGCATTTGAAAGAGGGGCTATTCCGCTATACACTAAAGCATTGCAAAGCAACCAAAAGTCATTTTATGAGGGGCAATAAATTTATGAATAGCTGGTGTAAATATATGCCACTGGGAGTGAAAGGGTTTTTAATCGTACCATCACAAATATCATGTTCAATGTGAGTCACAGGACTGTGTCACGACGGACACACGGTAGTCCAGTTCGGCCCATAAAAGCTGAAGTGTGTCCCTATAAATGATCTTCATAAAAGCTCCCTTACTAATATAGCACACCAAACGCTTTCTACTGCATAGACGGCATTTTGGACACTTGGTTCGTGCTACCACCTGGGCGTTTAAAGCAAAGTTTGCAAGTGCGCGTTGTAAACTTGGACTTTTCCCCTTTTTTCCGTGGGTCAGTTAATATTACATCTGCAGTAGCCTATATATACTTTGTGCTGCATATATTTTTTCAGACCCGGTGATTCTTTTGTAATAACCCTCTATAATGTACATGTAAAGTGCTTACATTATTGAATATTAAAATGCATCACTTTAAAAAAGTACATTATAGGAAATATAACTGGCACTAGATCTCAAAGATAATGTAGATTTTGTAGAACCATAACAAATGTTTAGTAGCCTACATCGTTTCTTTAAAGATTCTCGCCCACAGAAAGGTTGGGCCAGGTTGTGCAATTTACCCATCCCTAGCGCGGAATTTTCTGCTTGCATTCTTGTTTCATCTTTGCGCAAAACCCGTGCACAATACCCGTGCATGACGTCGATTTACAGTACATACTCGCCTGAATATACATGCAGCATTTCTAACAACACTTCTCCTCCAAAAGCTGTTTGCTATATACAACAGGGATTCTATAAACTAAGTTTAACAAAAATAAATCAATTTTTTCATTGGCAGCCTTGACTAACACATCAAGGCTACCAAATGAAAAAAAAATATATTATGCCACGCTGTCAAATTCAAATTTATATCAAGTTTGCTATGCAAGTACACCATGCAAATCAATTCTACTGCACAACCAGCGTATACGATAATCCGTAATTCCTTACAGAATATTGCGCATTCTTTTGGGCAATTAACTATAGTGAATTGTCATGAAAACCCATGTTCGCTTAAAAAAATGTACACCTTAGCGAAATCGATTGTTCAAAAATTAAACAGAATACTGTGAAGCGCTTAGCTAGTCAACTTGAAATGCTGTGTAGGTCGTTTTTAAGTTTATATTGAAAAAAAAATATTCCCGCTGTTTTTGTTGAATTTTGTAATTAAATATTTGAAAATAAAATGCCTTCCTTATGAAAGGTGGTCTTCAAGAATTTGTAAGACAAAATTGGGACTATTTAATTCGTTTTTCACGACAATGTACTAGCACGATATGTTTTAAAAAATAAATTTGATGTTTAATAAACTTTTATTCACTAGATAAAAAATAACAATAATAATGTACTTGTATTAATTAATACAGTATATTTTTTTACAGTACAATTGTTTTTTTTATGTTTTTTGAGCCATCCACGAAATGTAATGAAACGATTTCGTTAATTTCGAATGCAGATTACTTTTATAGCAAAAATAACAAACTAACTAAATAAATAAATAATTCATTTTTATAAACTGATTTGCTGGCTAGACTTCGCAAAATACGTTACCATTAAAATGGATGTGATCTATTTTAGACATGCACATACCTGTACAGTATTAGTGTATGGATATGTGCGGGCATGATAAATTTTCATATTGTTTGGTACGACCATAACATCAGTTTACGACTAGATTTGAACAGAAAACGTCTAGACTACTGTCTGCTTGTCCATCTTGCTGGCAAGTTCCCTATACGAGGTCATCAAAAAGTACTTTTTACACCATATGTGAGCTGTCGTTTTTATATGCAACCTTCAGGGCAAACAACCAGGCAGGATTGAAGTACTTAACGAAAGCGCTTTATTGGCACCGTTAAAGATGGTTGCGAACTTGTTTCCAAAAACAAACGCTAGAGGCGTTGAAGGATGCGGAAAATGGCGGAATATTTAAGTACGCAGTAAGCGCAATTTAAGGCCATTCAGCGAAATTTGCTACAAAAATGGACACCTCCTTCCAAACCCCTGGTCGGAACTCCGCACAATCCGAAGTCTGAGACTCTATAAAACTTAGTCTAACTCCCAACCTAAAAATTTCGTCGTTTTCTGACGTGTTTCCTAATTGCTCATTTAGGCCTACATATATTAAAAGAAAATGGCGTCATTTTCCGACGTGTTTCTTAGTGGTCAATTTTCGGGGAAAAAGTCCCCAAAAATTGACGTCATAAAAAAATAATAATAACCAGGCAAAAATGTCTTTTTGACTTCATATTTTGATCAGCTTGCTACGTGGGTCATTCGATCTAATTTAAAATTCAGTACACTGGATCTGTAATTCTGTATGGGGTTCGGAATTTTATAAGAAATCAGGACGCATTAGAGTAAAATTTACATGTCAGCAAGGTATATTGATATAAGGCTGTTGTTTATGTTTATGGTTGTTTATGGTCCAAACTAAAAGCATTCGGATTCCCTAACCTTCTTCTGTTAAACATATCTACCTTCTATGCACAAATAACTATCGAAACCAGAGCACTGAACGGCCCAACCCACCCCACCCATCTAACATCGGGAGTACTGCAAGGTGATCCACTCAGTCCGCTCCTATTCATCATATTCCTTAGTGACTTGCCTGATCACCTCCCCAAGCACTTAGGCTGCCCCATAATGGAAACTAGAATATCAAATTTAATGTATGCGGATGACATCATCCTTATAGCCAACACAAGACGTAACCTACGAGCTCTAATTAAAGCCCTTCACAAGTACTTAACCATCAACAGACTATCACTTAACATTAACAAATCTAAGGTGTTAATCTTCTCAAGAGGCACCAGAACCTCACCAAAAAACACCTTTAACTGGAACAATACACCCATAGAAAATGTCCGACAATGGCCATATCTTGGTATCTTATTTCAATGTAACACATCCTTCACCAAACATACATGTATAGCATCCCTAAAAAACAAACTAAAAAATCAAATGCAAACGGTCCTTAAACTCTTCATAAACAAAAAATTAAACAACTTAGAAACTCATACTAGACTCTTTAACAGTCTCCTCCTCCCCATCCTTACTTACAATGCAGTGTTCTGGGCTTGGTCCAAACCAAACCCTTTTCCCGGTATCCAGGAGGGATTCTACCGAAGAATATTCAACCTAAACCTCACAACACCTCACTACATAATATCTAACGAACTTAACTTAACCCCAATTAATATCACCCTGACCCATCTAACTTTCAAATACTGGCTAAAATGTAGCCAAACAGACACGCCTTCGCGTTCCCAAAGACTATTCTTACATTGGTTAGACCAGCCTATTAACGATTTTAACATTCTTAAATGTTTTATACAATCGCTTGTACTCCCCACTAACACCCAACCTTCCGCTTTAACATCCCCCCAAATCAAAAAATGCTCTGAACTCACAATTAACAAGCTATCAGCTGAGCACAAGGAAATGATATCTAACAGAATAATCCAATCTTTACACTTCAAGCACTACAAGAATATTAGCCACCTCACT
>JAQGBX010008011.1:0-10904 GCA_034698745.1 Megaphyllum sjaelandicum
TCTGTATAGTGACCAGTGACCACCTGTCTATTGTGTACAGTGACCAGTGTGTGTGGTCTTTTTTGCAATTTTTACATCGTCAGTGTACCTTATAAAGTGACCAGATAACAGATGAGTCACGTTACATCTTTTAGTTAACCCATGGACATGATGATTCTGTACATTTTTGGTTTTGTGATTTTACTATATTCATTACAGTCTACATGTATATTATAAGTAAGTGCATGTTCATTTTTTTATGTAATTCACGCATTCTTTGTATAGTGACCAACAAAGGTGGTCATTCTAAACATGTTTCACTGTATTTGTATATTCAACATGAGATAAAAATTCAAGTTTTAATTTAATTGAATGAAAATCCGAAATTAACACTGCCTAGACAATTTTCGAAGAAGATTAATTATTTTAAACATTTTTTTTAGGATTAATTTTGTTAAACATTTTTTTTGTTTACATATTAAAGGTACGAAATGATAAATTCCCAAAAAGTAGTTGGAATACTGTTGGATAAACTGAGAAAAATTTGGAAACAACCTACATGTAGATAATAGATAAAGATTTAAGAATGTGCATGTATCTTCGACAAATCTGACAGAAACTAGATACTGTAACTGTCTAGACTAATAGAATAAGTGCAACGTAGATCACTCCCAATAATCGGAGCCATATTTATGGATGGCCCCACGGTCGATTGGGAATGGAGTGGGTGTCCGAAATGAGGGAAAATCCCTTTCAGAATCCGCGAGATTGCGCGAGAATTATGGTTCTATTCTTGGAAGCTAAGCATGAGAGCACTGGTTTCCTCTCAGGTTCTATCAGCGTGTTATTGATTTTCATAAACTCAGTGTGACGTCACGCGTTACTGCGGCAACCTCCTTTTGGAGCCATTGCACATCCTCTTCTCCAGTTCGGCTATAATCATTTTCTGCAGCTTTCTAGGCGGAGGAAGCTAGTGGTTTTTCGCAATTCCGCTTCCCCGAAATATTTATTTTCTTGTAAATAATGTTGCTGCTCGTTGTGTTCAGCCTCGCGCTTGCGTTCACCAGCGCCGAATTGCAGTTCAAGCATCACAACAGCGAGGAACTGGTGAAAACGCTAGAGGACATTCATTCCAGATGTCCAAACATCAGCAAGCTCTATTCCTTGGACAGACCCAGCGTTCGAGGCTTACCTTTGGTCGTCATCGAATTTTCGGATAATCCCGGTCAACACCAATTATGTGAGTACTTCCGCTTGTCAAGATGTTAGTCATGTGACATGTTCGGCAATGGGTCCCAAAAAAGCTCCATGACAAGAATCTCTGGATCAGGTACATGTATCGCGTCTCGTGGAAAGAGCAATGGAGAGAAGTCGAGAAGTCTTTCTAAGCCATTTCCAAAATCTTAGTTATACAGTAAAAATTATAAGAGGGACCACCAAAATAAAATGCTATTGGTCACTGTACACATGCAGGTGGTCACTTTACAAAGAATGCCTGAATTAAAATAATGAACATGTACACTGCACTTATACATGTAGACTTTAATAAACGTAGTAAAAAACCAAAAAAGTAAAGAATCATCATGTCCAAGGGTTAAAGCAAGATGTAACGTGACTATAATCCGTTATCTGGTCACTTTTTAAGGTACATTGGCAATGTAAAAATAGCAAAAACGACAACACACTAATCACTGTACACAATAGACAGGTGGTCACTGGTCATTATACAGAGAATTTTTATGAAGGAAATGTACACTAGAAAAAACAGTACACTAAAAAGTGGTAAACATAAACAGGTGGTCACTTTTCCAGGTTTTACTATATCTAGTCTGCTTTATCCGAAGGGTTCGGGACCATACGTATATCTCATTTCGACATGTTTCAGATATTGGAGATATTTGCTTATATCTAATGAAGTGTTTTGCTTACGAAACCTAAGCCTATAGACGAAGTTAACGTTTCATACACATCTTACACAGATACTTTACATGTAGCTTGAGGCAATTTTATACAATATTTTTATAATGTTTGGCATAAAACAAGGTTTTTGTAATTCGAACCATGAGAATGCGGGCTTGAAAAAGTTTCTGATTTTGAAATATTTCGCTTTTCGGAATTTTTTATTAAAGAGACTCAGCCTGTATTCACTGCAAGGTGATGTATCTAGGCTATCTTATGCCAAATGAATGTTTTGAAACAAATAGTACTGTATACTGTATATGTTTGTCGTGGTACGGTGGTAGAATAATTCCTGCTGTTTAGTGACAATGGAAATTATTCAAAATGTCCTCTCAAATCCCTGATCAATTTGAAATAATTCTATTTGCAATTTTGAAAAACAAAATCGTAAACAATGAGCGAGAAATAAATAATTTGAGTATGTTTCGTAGAGTTGCTCTTTTTTTCTTTAATTACTGATTTTTTGGGGGGTTAAGATTTAATCTTTTTTTAAAATCTGAATGCGCTATTGAAGGCTATTCATGGAAACGATAGGGGTTTGAAAATTTGAATTCATTTCAGATTTTTTTCGCTGTAAAATGCAAATGATTAATTAGAAAAGCAGTTAGGCCGTTAGGGCGAATGATTTAAAAAAAAAAGAATTACTTGCAGAAGACGTTGCAAAATTCGCATAATAGCAAGGTTTTTTCTGAAAATTTAAAAAAAAAACGGTGGCACTCCTTTCAAAATGAAGCGATCTGCTTGAAAGGCTGCTGAAATTCCGTTGAAAGCTCGAAGGATGTTCTCTTTAAGTCTCTGGGTTTTGTTCTTTTCAAGTCACTTCTGTTCCCTCGAAGTCACTTTTCTGTCCTCTTGGATTCACTTTAATGCACTCCTGAGTGAATGAATTTCGCTGCGACTGCTTTGTGTGCGCTTTTGAGCAACCCAAAAAAAATTGATAAAACTGGGAATAGATTCAATTATGAAGGTTGGCGCAAAACCGAAAACGTAAAAGATAAGAAGGCTCATCTAATTGGAATGGATTCAAATCAAGTTTCAGTATTTTTCTTTCAAAGTAAAGCAGTCATACATGCATGCATAGTCCTAGAATTCGCGATGCAAACATTTTTCACAGAAAGCTATGCATGCCTAACAAATAGTCAACATTCAAATATTTTTTCCTGCTTCTGTTAACTGATTACTAATATTTTTTTTTGTAATTTTGAGTCTTCTCGGTATTGATTTTCTTTATATAAAATAATTAAACATGGTATGGGAAATAAACATCCGATTTTATACGAACAGCTAGTGTTCTTGATCAATCTTCCAAAATTACTTTGTTCTTTTCTATAATCATGGAATTTCAAATTATACTGGCTAGTTTCAAAGAAAATCAAATTTTACCAAGCCTTGACCTGCAATACAATCTATAGGCCTATGCATGTATATAAAGAAGAGATGTATATGTTTATATGTGGGTGGCTTAGTGCGCGAAAAGTGTCTCTATGAAGCGCCTTTGCTGAAGTTATATGGGGGCGCTGCGGTCATGATTCTTTCATTAGGCTTAATTACTCTGTCGCTTCAGCAAGTCGCTATCGGTAAGAAGCCCACAACCCGGGCAACTTTGCCCAAGTTTTATGGCTAGTTGTAAAATATTTAAAAGAAAAAAGCACATGTTTTATTGATATCACGATTGATTTCGTAATGTTAACCATTGCAGGTATCAGTTTTGAAATTAGTTTTCAACGTTGTTCCCGCGCATGCGTGCATTTCGAATTCTCTTAAAGGTTGAGGTTAATCCACTAAAATTATACTTATGAATTAAAATCGGAAAACGTAATCTCGATGCAGCTGTTTTTGATTATAATAATGTGCGAGATACGGCTTAATCATCGTAATCGCCTTTAAAACCTTAAAATGTGAAATAATAATATTAAAAGTTGATTATGAACTACATTTTGGTAAATCATTGTTAAAAACATCCAAACATTTTTCTCGAGAAGACAAACAGTTCAACTTTAGGCTCGCGTGTTTCTTAATGATAAAAATAATACGTATGGTAGTTTTGTCGAAACGTTTGTATTCACGTTCTGCATATAATTACTTCTCCGAAGCTTGTAATAATGGGAAACATTATTTTTCTTAAACAACAGCTGTTAGCGGCACGAATAGTAAAACTTCGAGGTAAGCGAATTTTGAGGGTAACTACATTGTGGGTGTAAAAAATACACTGAATTTGCAAAATTAATTTTTTACTATAGTTTATAAGATTTGGTTGATATTTTATTTATATTTTTCTTCCTAAACATATTTAAATTGACTCATTCATAGTGTTGTTTTGACGAATAAAGAATGGAATTATACTCAAAATGAAATTGTAGTTCCACATCACTTTTAATTATGTCTTTTATTTTTGTTAAAAATTAAACAATAAAATTTGAAGTTAAATTTCAAAGCATTTTCACTATATTAAATCCAAACAGACAACAATCAGATCTGAAAACTAATAATTGATCACAAATATGCAATCCTTGATTAGTTTTTATGTCATTGGAAAGTTATAATCTTAAGATCTTAAGAAAGGATCCAGGCAATCCCCAGGTAACTACCAGCCTGTGAGTTTAACATGTATCGCTAGTAAAATGTGCGAGAAGATTGTATGTGCCCTACTGGACGGTGAGACTGAGGAGCTGGCCCTTGATCCTCAGCATGGATTCTGCAAGGGCCGGCCTTGCGAGACAAACCTTCTCATTGCTAGGAACGATTGGACTAGTTCAGTGGACTCCGGTCACGCAGTCGATGTTGTGTACTTCGACTTCAAACGGGCATTTGACAGTGTGGATCATAACATTCCATACCCTCGTGTACTATACATGTTTGGCTTAATTGTCGAGTTTAATCAATTTTCAGCGTCCAAACCGGTCATTTATCAGATATGCTCCCCATATGTCACTGGCTTTGCATACTTTTAACGCTGTGTGGGCAACAAAAGTAAGAAGAGCTAGTGCATTTTCACCACACTGAGTTGGTAAATTAATAGAATATACATGTATACCATTTCAGGGATCATGCCACCACTACGTAAATTAGGTATCTGATCATCAAATTGATATACTTTTATAGTCATCAGCTCTAGTAGGTTTAATTAATGCGTGTATGGCTGGAAAAAAGGGACATAAAGACAACTTGAGGGACTTTGAACGAAGCATGATTGTTGGTGCCAGAAATGCTGGTTTTAATATCTCCAAAACTGTTGAGCGTTCGGGCTTGAAGCCTTGCATCAATGAAAGATACCAGAGAAAGTTGTCACACATTGTATAGGATGACCGGTAGGCCACAGCCCGCCAAATATCAGATAAATTTAACACCAATGATTCGTCTGATGTTTCTGAATGGTCTTTTCGACGAACACCATCACTGATGGGCTTCAGTAGTAGAAAGTCACCATTGAAAAAAAAACACCATTGCTGTTAGCAAAATATTGTCTTCCAGAAGGACAATGCACCATTCTACAAAGACCATGCCATCATGAAAAGATTTTAATTGCATAACAGTGAGTTTTCCTTACTTCCTTGGACAACACAGTCTCAGGTTCTGAATCCAATAATGCATATTTGGGATGAGCTTGAATGGACATCTCGGCCACCATTAAATTTACAGCGGTTGCATGTTGCTTTGCTTTCCAAATGCTCCAACATTCCACCATCACTGTTGCAACATCTTGTGGAATCCATGCCATGACGTGTTGAAGCGGTGCTGAAGGTTTAAGGTGCATGGTCCAACAGGCTACCATGAGGTACTGTCTAATAATTGGCCAACTCAGTGTATACTTGAAATGGACTCGTGCGGTTTGAACCGCTCGTTCAGTTAATCGCTCAGCTGCATCGTGAATGGACGACTGCGTCTTTACCAGTTGGGCTTTACATTCTTATCTTTGTTACAAAATCATCGGACAGAGCTTATAGACGCCTCCTAACTATACTCTTTATGTGCGAGGAGGCAGTTTTCAGCTTAAACGAGGATTAAAACGAAGCAGATTTCATTGAAATGATGACAACTTTATGATAGCGACAAATGTATATTTCCTAGCTTTCTATAGTATTAAATCGTTATACAAGACTATGACGATCCGCGTCATTAAAAAGCTCCTTGAAATTATGGCTGATTAAAAGACCGTAGTTGGAGGAAATCTGCCAATGAGGAGGTAGCGCCAGAGTAGCGGTTCACGATGCAGTCGAATCTCGTTAAGACGAATCTCAAGAGGTTGTTAACATTTGTTCGTTTAAACCGTAGTTCTTATTATCGCAAGTTTGACGAAACGTGCATGAGGTAGGAAGAATCTAAAGCCGGGTACACACTATCACCAAACCAAAACTAAAAAACTCCCAAACTTGAAACTTTTTGGTTTGGGGCAACGAAAAAAATGGCGTAACAAACGGTTTTTTTTCCAAACTTATAACTTGAAACTCAAGTTTGGCATTCCCGTCGAGTGTTAGAGAGATTAAAGGGAAATAGCCAAACTTTTTGGCGGTTGCGCTGTTATCAACGCTTCGTTTGCACGATATCGATGATACTGCAGACGTCAGCATATCGTATCTGTCGTGTTTCGTCTGTCGTCTGCTTAGTTTTGTCAATATGGTTTGTTGCAGTGTGTACGCTCATGTTTTACAAAACTAGTTTTTAATTTTTTTTTTATAGAAACTATAGTCAACGTTGAAAGTTTGAGGTTTGTGGTTTTGTTTTGGTGGCTAGTGTGTACTCGACTATACATACCCCATTACCCTACGTCCATGTATATGAATGGAAAAAGAACAATGCCCCAAGGGTCTCAGCGCCCTTCTAAGGCAGGGATGTGTGTATTATGAAGTTAGTTGTAAAAGAACAACAGTGATATTTTGTGTGGTAAAGTGTAAAATAAAATTAAAATAAAGAGAGAGAAACTACTCACTGTCCGACTTAGTGTGCCCCTAATGGTGTTTGCAGTTGGGTGTCCAGATTAGTGTTATGTTAAAAGTGTTTGAGATTTCATTGCATTTTTTTACATACAGTACGTATATGTTGTGGCTATTCTCTATAATGTCCACATGTTTTTTTCTTGGACGTCATGTATATGAATGGGAAGGTGCTTTATCGGGGAATTCCCCTTTATAATGTAGATTTTTTCCCTCAGATATGGTAAACATACTGGTATCACGATGATGTGATGAGCATGTCACGTGATACCTGCTCGGAGGGAAGTCCTCTTAAGGGCCATTGCTAAGTGGCTATTCCATTCAAAAATTGACCAAAAAAAACTCCTGTTTGCCATCCTTATGGAATATAAAAATCATGAACGTTTCCGTATCTTCTTTAGGTACACCGTATAACGAAAAAAGCAAAATAAACGAAATTTAAGTTTCTGGAAATAGTACCTAGATGGCGTATGGCTGCCTAGTGTTGTCTATATATTGTACATACATGTATTTTCTCGTATACCGTAAACACGCTTCGAGTTTTCTCGAAATTTATGTGCTGTACGAAATCAAATTTAAAAGTTTGCTGCGCTCGGTATTAACCGCGTTTTGAAATTCAAGTCATGCACGGATCTAAATTAGACTTCGGGCTCCATGCGTGTATATACATGTATATAAAAAAACACGACGCATTTTGCGAAGCTGTTTGAAGATTTCGCTATTTTCGCGAACGTTTTACGAAATGAAAGGCGTCGCAACGAGGGCTGAATAAATCCTGAAAAGAAAATGGCGGCAATTTAGCAGCAGACATCAACACTATGCCAACGCTTCAAATACTCCATTTTTCCTGCAGCTTCAAAAATGTTGCGGTCACTTAAAGTGGATGAACGTTGAAATGCGCTCGTGTTTCAATGGGCAGTAAGCCAGTGTCCAGATTCTTTCGTTGGACATTGCCAAATCCGAAGGATTTAATGGCCGAGGCGAGCTCTATATCCTCCTCGGTTCAAATGGAGAGGAAACATTATAACCGAAGAATGAACACCGTTATTAAGTAAAATAAACAATAAAACGAAAAAGCAATATTCCGTTAGACAAAACTGTTGCGGTCACCTCGAGAGAATCAACTTCGAAAAAATTTTGGTCGTAGCAGGATTATATAGGCATTAAGCCAATATCTGGATAATCAAAGTAACAAAATTAATGAACGCTATAAAATAAAGGAATAAACGTTTAAATAAAGCTATATAACGTTACGATAAAATCAAAAACGAGACAAAAATGTTGCGAACTCTTAAAGAGGAACAACCCGGAGAAGGACACTTTTGAAATGAATAATAATCGAATTGTTTATATCGAAATTCATTTTTGTTGTCATCTTAGGTCACCCCATACGCCAATTGATTTTCAAATTTATCGAACATTGCTCATAAGCAGTTTTGTTTCCATCAATTTTATTCCACTCACCTTTTTTTTCCCCTTGGTTTTTATCCCACTCGTCCTTTTTTCGCTGAATTTAATTTTCCAGTCGCTGATTTTGTGGTCTCTGGAGATTCCTCCAGTAATACTACGACTCTAACGACCCGGAACGAGTCGTGTAATGAAAATTTCAGGCATTGCGATGTTTACACGCGTGGTTTTGGCCTCTAAGCTCCGTTACTGAATGGTCATCTTCTTTTGATTTTGGTTTCAAACAGATTCTGAAGAATCCGAAAAGATCCCGCAAAAAAAGTTTGGATTTTTCCAAAGTTCTTGCTCCTTCGTGGCACTTAGGAGATGTTTAACTTAAATTCACATCTTCGTTTTTTTATTCTAAATAAGCGCATTAGAAACTTAATACAGTGAACCTGTATACATTAAACACCTCCGGGACGGTGAAATTCGTTCAATGTTGACAGGTGTTCAATATACAATGTACTGTATGCATAGAAAAATTCAAAAATATGATTAAAGTTTTTTTTAAAATTAATACGTGTATTAATACATTAATAATAGAATGATCTTGTACTTCATTGCATTTATTTAAAAAAGGGAGAAATTAACATCTTTAAATTTGCATCGTTGGACGATTATCTCACTGTAGTTGTATTCTATGACGGTCTTTTTTACCATTAACACACAATTTGGGCGTCAAATTTGTGGAAGGTAAATAATTTCAACATCTTCTAAGTTGAATTAACATTAGAGAGTTTTAGCAAGCCACCATTTTATTTCGCACTGCGCATGCGCAGTATTTTTGTAAGGGGTGTTATCGGACACGTTGGTGTTTTAACGTGGCTACGAATGATCGGGAAAAAATGGCTGCCCCCACGTTCACTTCGCATTTGCTAAAACTCACCACGATTCCGGTCTTCAACGTCTTTCCGACGCATGCGTGGTAAGCATCTGTCGTTCAAGATAACGTTACCGTATGAATAAGCCGTTTGGCTTGCTAAAACTCTCTACTATCTCGACTAGGAATGACTTCTTCATCTGATGTTTTTCAAGTATAGGGTTTTTTCCCTATCCCTTCGTTACTCCTTTTCATCCCTCATTTCATTCATATGAACACTTTCATCCTCCTTTCTGCACTTTAGAGTACATTATGCAGTATACTGTACAGTAGTTAAATTACAATTTTTTTTTAAAAAAAATGTTAAATATACACAGTTAAATTTAGCAATGGGTTATAGGGGAAAGAGGGGGAGGGGGGTGATAAAAAGTGTTTACTATATAGTATACAGAGTTCAATGTATAGAAATTTTTTAACGTGGGCTTCTATGGAGAAAGATTCGGGCCAAAAATAAGTGTTCAATGTTTACAGAGTTTTAATA
This sequence comes from Megaphyllum sjaelandicum, assembly GCA_034698745.1. Classification (NCBI taxonomy): domain Eukaryota; kingdom Metazoa; phylum Arthropoda; class Diplopoda; order Julida; family Julidae; genus Megaphyllum; species Megaphyllum sjaelandicum. Next base: position 9,680 of record JAQGBX010008011.1, read on the forward strand.
TACAGAGGTTTCAAAGCAGCAGGTTTCCCTGTGAAAACCTAGTTTATTATCACTAAATATTTTTTTAAAATTTAATTGTTGAATTAGGGCAATATATTCCCGTAAAAATTGTAATACTTTCACTTTCAGGAAGGAATTTGACTTCAATATTTATTTTCTCTCCCTCCTAATCGTAACACGAGCCATCTATCAAAGGCTACTCATGCATATTAATTTTTCGTAAAAAAGCTTAATTACAATCTTTTGACTCGTTATCTTGCGTGCATTAATTCTTTCCAAGTTTACTTTTTAAAAAAAAAATAATAATGCGAATTTAAAAATTCCACAAATATGAGTAACTTAATTTAAGGTGTGGTACATGAGTCTTATTTCCAAGGTGAAAAAATGTCTGGAAGTCGTCATATTTCTTAACGAACTAATTTTCCTAGCAAAATTTCAAATTTGTTGAAGTTCAATTTAACGATGTTGTCTAAAATCGTTACTGACTTACAGCAGAAGGATCATCCGGCAAATAGGATCGACTTCCATACCATATGGATAAACAAGGTGAGGCAGATGTCTGGGCCTCTTAAATATCTTTACCCCCTCAGGTGCTAGGTAAAATTTTCTTACAACAGTGAATAAGATGCGTTGTGAGAACTCCAGAAGCCATTTCAAACATTACAGTACACGTCAATTTCATGGCGCATGTGATTTTGAACGCTAAACCGTATTTGACAGCGTACCTGGTTTTTGTCTGATTAGTGCATTCTTGCATACATGTAGCATCTATGCAAGGCGGGAAATCTCAATTGATATCTAATGTTTACCAGTAATCATTCCCCATTAAATAAATGAAATGAACTTTGTATTACAAAGGTTACATTAGACGTTTAAATTGTTGACAGTCTTATAACAGGACATGACTCGAATGCATTCAATTGTACAATTGGTCAGCCCCTGACGACTAGGTGGTAGCATTCCTGCCTCGCATAGATGCTACGCAAGGTTGCACACAGCAGCCAAAAACCAGATACGTTGTCGGATATGCGAGCAATAATAAATGTCACGAGCACTATTATTGCACTAATCACGAAACGCTGACCAACTTTTCAATTCGAGGATTTCCTTTATCTCCTACGGTTTAGCGTTTAAAATCACACGCGCCATGAAATTGACGTGCGCCGTAATGTTTGACATGGCTTATGGAGTCCTCACATCACATCCTATTCACTGACGTAAACAC
>JAQGBX010008012.1:0-10902 GCA_034698745.1 Megaphyllum sjaelandicum
CAAAATGTTTGCTGTTTGCTAGAAATTTCGGAGCAAACATTTTGAGCAAACAGCAAACATAAACACTGTTTTTGTTTCCTGTTTGCTGCAGCGTGTACCCGGCTTACTTGTTTGGTGCATTTTTGTTTTCAATTCCATTCTTTACCCTGCATGCAGTTAAGTCAGACTATAAAAGCAGTCTGTTCATGATGGACCCCATGCAACATCACAAGTTATATTTCCCTTATTTGGGACCGTTCCCATGGCCGATTTAAAATAGAAACTAACTCAGCATTCGCCTGGAGGAATTGTGGGAAACCATGAAAAACCACAATCGAGCATAGCTGACCCGGGAATCGAACCTGGGTATACCGAATGGAAGACGAAAATGCTAACCTCTAAGCCACCTTGCCTCTTTCTTCATTCAAGTATTTGGAGAAAGTAGTAACTGAATAACTGATGATATTTAGTTTTAACTTTATACTATATAATCTTTAATGTTCTATTCTATTCTTTACCATGCTGTCAGTACATATATAACACCATTTAGCAGGGAGGGGGTGTCATTAATTACCACTAGATTTCACGACCTCTTTTTGTTTTTGTCTGAAAATATCATTGCAGTAGTGACTGTCGATTGTCGTCATCAATACTGCTCAAGGAGCAATATTAATATTAACGTCTGATCATTTTTTTGACTTTACAGTTTAGTCTGTAGAATTTAGACTGGTTGGAAAGGGCAATTTCTTCCCATCTATCGCTCCTTTCATGTTTGGCTGTCATATAGCTGATGATGGAACTAAGTTTTTCCTACTTCTTCTTACGATGATCATCACGAAATTATTTACAGTTTTGAACAAGCGCGTGACTGCCCAATTTGAGGGTACTGGCGGAATGCCAAGCTTGGACAATTTTGTGGACAATTATTACCGGATTGTGGCAATGGTTCATTCCACTGATGATTTGTTTGCCATCCACATCGTTTGGGTGATTTTCAAAATGCATAATATTTTGAATCCTGCCGGTGGTGTGACGACAGTGTATTTAGTCGCTTTGTTTTGGTCATTAATGGGCTTTTCATACACCTTGTCTCTGCTTTGGACTGCTGCAAAAATTCCTTTGAAGGTTTGTTGCATTCTTCGTTGTGGACGTACTTGCTAGAAACCATCGAAATGATGTTATTTTTACGTACAGTAAATATAGGCTTCAGAACTCAATCTTGTTATACATTCTATGCCTCTACACCAACTTTCACTCAATCCGCAATCAAAGGTGACTTTCTTAGTAAAGATTTTTTTCTGAATGTAGTTATGACTACTTGTATATTTAAACGTGCGCAAGCATATTTCTTACTTTAATAAGACAGATACGGTCGCTGTAAAGCTTTATGAGAACCTCCATAGTGGCTTGCACATTGTTTAAAACGCATTCAATAAAAGGGGTCTATTTTCGTCGGTGAGCAATTTATAAATTGATACATTCGACATTGATTATAGTGAATGACGCGCATTATTGCGTCTCGGTGCCCTTTATTTCGGCGGTAGCATGCAAATTCAGAACGCTTCCTTCTACTCCCGTTTTCGACTCACTTTTATATTCAGATAATGGTGAAATTGAAACTAAATTGCAGTTTGTTCCCTCTGTTTCAGATTGTTGGATTCTGCTTGACATATCTGTTTATCATAATCCAGTTGCATTCAAATTAGGTTATTTACGAAATGGTTCATTTAGTTAAGCTAATCAAATATTATGTTCAAAACACTTATAGACTAATAGAGTAAAGATAATAATCCTTTACAAAATACACCTACATGTACATTGCATTCAGACTTCCATTCACATGATTTGTATTACTATCTACAGCAAATGCAAATAAAACTGAATTACTGCTTCTTATTTGTGACATTTATTTACTCTTGCTGTACAGAATATATATTTTAATTCCAGTTGTTTTTAATATTTATATCTAAGTGTTGGTATTACACTAATAAAAATTGATTATAATAAAACTCGTGCTATCTGGGAATTTAAAAGAATCTACACTTGAACTGTGATAGTAGGCTAGTTCCATGTGTTGGAGAATGTTTATTGTAGATTTTATGAACACATTGACTGCGAAAATATTGGAACTAACCTCAATAAGCTCGGCGTTTGTTGCCACTGTAATCGTTAGTTGTTTTTTTTTCAAAATTTCTTTCTATTTAATTTCATATAATTCATCCGACAGCGGACATGCTTTCTGTACATTTCAATCAGGAGGACAATGTTTGTTTTCGCTTATTTGATGGATTCTCTCTTCAAAATTGATTGCTAAAAGGGCGACTCTTCATGTTTTCTAATCTCATAAGATCATTTGACAGTGTAAGGTATCGATCCACCTTCATTTTCAACCAATCTATTCATGTTTAAGCAATGTTCGCCCAGAGGTTGGTTAATACCATGAGGAAAATAGAGCCTGCACTTCGTCCCGAACCAGTTCAATTGAAAAGTTTTGAAATTCTTTCATCACCGATGTTGATTCTACTTAAGATTATTGGTATTTATCACTGCCCTAAAGTTAATTTGAAGCAATTTCGTCAGATTTCAGCTGCTGAAAGGAAGAAATGGTATTGCTGTAGGTGGAAAATCAATTGGAAGTACTACTCATTATTTTGGGTTATCATTTCTGGGTTATTCTACGCTTGGAGGGTGGTCTATCTTTTCACCCATACAGACAATACCTCTGGCGTGGAAAGCCCTTCTCATCTTGTAAACAAGATATTCAGCCGTATGCTGTGGACTGTTGTGATGGGAGTTTTCAACGTGACTATGTTTTTGGCATCGACCAACATTTCTGGCTTGACAAGAGTATATAAACTATGGAAGGAAATAAGGTTTTACGGTGATGAGGCCAAAGATATTGAAAGATTTGTAAAACGCCGTGCTTGGATTGCACTTGTAGTGTACTCGTTGATGGTGACTTTTAAAATCTCAGGTAAAATCTAAGGCGATTGATTGGCAAATTTTGCTATCTTCAATGAAGATCAAAATCGGATTAGAAACTGTTTTCAAGATAGTATTGTATGCAAGCATTTCTGCGTAGTTATGTCACTGCTATTTTGAAAGCTGACAAATTTTAAGGGAATTGTCACCTTGTGTGAAAGGAACAAATATCGTTATACTGTATTTTCAATCATTTAAATGTTTAAATCGGTTTAAAATTTCTACATCATCCCCCCAAGTCTCACGATCCCCTCGTAGAGGTAAATAAAACCTGACATGTCAGCTAGTATTGGGTGCTTTTTGATCTGAAACTATCGTACTGTATCAGAAATGACTGCCGTTTGTCGTCGTCGTTTCATACAGTGTGAAATGTTATTTAGAACTGTATTAATATTAACATGTGATCGTTTTCTTAACTTTGCAGTTGGCTCCATAGAATTCAGATTAGTTGGAATGGGCGATTTCTTCCCATCTATCTTTCCTTTCATTTTGGGTGTCATAGCTGAAGGAGGAACTATCGTTTTCCTACTTCTTCTTACGATGACCATCACGAAATTGTTTACCGTTTTGAACAAGCGCGTGACTGCCCAATTTGAGGCTACTGGCGGAATGCCAAGCTTGGACAATTTTGTGGACAATTATTACAGAATTGTGGCCATGGTTCATACCATTGATGATTTGTTCAGTTTTTCTGTGGGCTCGTACATTGCCATCCACATCGTTTGGGTGATTTTCAAAATGTATAATATTTTGAATCCTTCCGGTGGTGTGACGTTAGCGTATGTTGTCGCCTTGTTTTGGTCCTTAATTAGTGTTTCACACCCATTGTCTCTGCTTTGGACTGCTGCAGAAATCCCTTTGAAGGTTAGTTGCATTCTTTGTTGTAGTTATGTGCCTTTATGACGTGTTCAGATATCTTCATGCGTATTTCAAAATGGCAGTGCTTTTATTTGAACTAAGAATATGATAACCAAGAAATATTTTTATATGAAAAATTCGTGAAAATTTTGTGATGAAGACAGGGGAATTGGACTAGAATTGCATGCGACTTTTTCAATTTGATTAGTATAATATCAATTGTATAATGAACACAGAATTGATTTAGGATTGTGTGATACTCGTAATGCGAATATTCAGATATGTTAGCAACTATCAAAATGACGTTATTTGTATGCAAATATAGGCTGCAGAACTCCATCTTGTTATCCATTCTCTGCCTCTACACCAACTTTCTGTCAATCAGCATTCAAAGGTGAGAAAGGTAGTCTTGATTATATTTAAACGTGCGCGAGCAAATTCCCTATTTTTTTTAATAGATACAGTCGCTGCAAAGTTTTATGAGCAACTCGAAAGTGGCTTTCACATTGTTTAAAATGCATTCAATAACAAGATGTTTATTTTCCTCGGTAAGCAATAACTATATATGCAAATTCCTCTCACTTGTTACATCTGAATATCACCATAGTCTTTGCGCTTCGGTGCTCATTGTTTGGACTATAAGCCAGCTCCATATCATTTAATTGTGCATGCAAATCTGTGTGCTTTTACTATTTGTTGTTGTTAGTTTGATCATTGATGAGATTATTACTAATTTGGCGTTTGTTATCTGTTCTAGATTGTTGGTTTCTGCTTGACGTATTTGTTTATTTTAATTCAGTTTTAATCTTATTCTTATTGACAATTATAATTATATAGTTGCTGCAAAGCTTTGAGTTACTCGACAGTATGCTATTTGATCGTTCGTTTAATATTAATTTCCTAAAGATAAGCAAAGATAAAACATTTAATCACCGGTACTGTTCGTTAATCTTTGACAAAGTATTTAATCTCTGCTATATAGAATCAGTTCTTTACCCTTATTATATCGGAGTTAAATGAGATTCAGGTAATACATCTATTTGAATTTCATTGGGGTTTTTGATTTCGTTAATATTGGTGTTTTGTCCAAGTCCTTCTGTGATTGGAAGTCAAGGTGTTTTAAAACTTTAGTCGGGGTATTGATTGGATTCTCTCCTTTTTTCAAAGTTTGTTTCGATTAAAAATAATTAAGCCACTTATTAGATAATTCCTGTGACGATTTAAAAAAATGTATTAAAATAATTGCTGTATTTGTTGGTTATAAGACTTAGGAAATGAATCCTTGTCCAATTTTAAATTTTCGATGTTAAATTTAGCTGTAGCATTTATTAAGTCCTCGACAAACATGCTATCAATAAAAATTAATGGAAACCAAACAAACTGACATGCAAGAATTATCGAAACACACATTAATCCATTAAGTCTCGTTATCCCTAACCGTCTGTGTACTTTGGTAATGAAATCCAAATGGTGATGGTTGGCGTACAATTATTGCATGCAGATGTAATACTTGATAAAATTCAAATGCCATTTAATTTATTTTGGGAAATGTATTTGGCATTGTGCAACATTACAACTATTGGCCACTTGCATCGAAGGCTATCGAAAGAATGAACATCCAAAAAGTACATCCTGCATTTCAATGCAATGAATGCCCAGTGCAATTAAAACGTATCGATTTACTGATGTCCCCGATGTTGTTTCTATTGAAACTTATTGGAGCATATCATTGTCCCTCTGGTCTCTACGAAAATCAATCTAGAAAACCCAAACAATCTTGGATTTTATGCCACTGGAAAATCTATTCCTTATTTTGGATTGGTGTTTCTGGATTCTTGTATGTAGGGAGAGTGATTTATCTCATGTTTTATTGCGGTGAATACAATGGCGTTGATCCAGTGCAATCTGTGGTACGAAAATATGGCAGAGTGGTTTGGACTGTTTGTATGGGCGTCTTGAGCTTAACGATGTATTTAGCATCTGAAAGGCCAACGGGCTTCATTAGACTGTATCACTTGTGGAAGAATTTGAGATTCTTTCGAGCAGAGGCAAAAGAAGTGGAATGTTTTATAAATCGATGGGCGTGGATCCTTCTACTTGTATACTTGCCAGTAGTGTTTTTTGAAATCATTGGTAAATATTCATTGGTAATAACTTCCTAATCAATACTTGAACTTTGTGTAAATGGTAAGCTTGTTTGTTTTCCGGATAATATAATGTCTAAATGAAAATATCATATAATTTTCATTCACTGATAAAATAAAAATGCTTATTTTTCTCAGAATTCCTGCAGAAAAATGCTTTTTTTATATAAAAAAAAATGAAATTGAGCATCATTTTTCCAAAAAATAACTGTACAGGTAGTATATCCATTTTTACACGAGTTCAAAAATTACTTTTTGCGGTCGTAACTATCTTAATAATTTTAGAAGAATATAAAAAAAAATATTCTCTAATTTTAGCTGAAGTAATCGATACAGTAATGTTCGATGATGGTCATGCGCTGATACTTACCTTCCCTGCTGTATTCGGTTTTTTTGTTGAAGGGGCCGTTTGCTTTTTCGTACTGCTGTTATGCATGATTATTGTCAAGTTACTCTCGGTTTTGAATAACCGAGTGACCACCCAGTTTCATGCAACTGGTACGATGCAGAGTTTAGATAACTTTGTTGATAATTACTACCTGATTGTGGAAATGGTTGACGTCCTCGATGATATATTCAGCTTCTCATTGGCCATCTATACCCTCTATTGCATCGTGTGGGTCATATTTCAAACCTACTACAGTTTCACTTTAGGCGCCATATCCTCATCACTGGTTTTCGTTTGGATTTGGTATATTGTAAGCATTTTCTTCAGTCTGTCAATGCTTTGGGCAGCTGCGGATATTCCTCTAAAGGTCAGCTTGGATCGAATATTTCTTCCGAATAATTTTATTGCTATGCCATCCCTACAACCGCAAATAAAAAAATTGACATTGCTTACAATCTGGAAAATTTCTACTGCCTCTTTAATTAGGCCTCGAGGCTCCATTTGATTGTCCACGTCTTGCCTTTGCACCACTTTTCTCTGATTCAACAGTCTAAGGTGAGTCCAGAGTGTTACTTTTAACTGTCACATTCATTTCCGAAATTTTAGAATGTTATAATACTAGCAGTTCATCTTGAGTTTTGATAAGCCTTTACTCTTCTGGTACATTAGCTAAAGTCGCTGCAACGCTTTATTGGAAACACAACCGTCAGCTTAACCTTGTTTAAGATGCACCCCTTAACGAGAGGCATGTTTTCATCGGTGAGTCTAAAAGATTCGATGCTTGATTTGGGTTGTATTTCATTTCATTGAGATTAACCCTGTTGTTTGGGTTTTCAGATTGTTGGCTTCTGCTTAACGTATCTGTTCATTTTAATCGGGTTTAGTTTAAAATGAACCAAAAGCACGCTCGATTTTTTATCAATCGACAAGGTATCTTGAAATGTGAATTCACCGTTTGAGCTTAACTTAGCGCAAGTATTTTCTTTCAATACATTTACAACCTTAAGATATATCATAAAAACAATGAGTACGCATGCACTATCGCGTTTGTTTATGCAACTCTTTAAACACTTTTCATACTTAGATTGCATAAATAAAATCTCGTACTTTACCATTTATTCAGATGTAACTCAACTTGATTTTGGGAATTATACAGTATTCGGCAGTACATATATGTATACAATATTAAAACGATTTGTAATGGTACGATTAAAAAAATTATAAGCGACTTTGTTAATTTTACGTTTGTGATGAATAGTGCCTGCATTTTCGGGAATAAATTCCATGAACTGAATGTCATGGATACGCAATCTGGCATACAGTATTGAATATAGCAATTTTTTCACCCTTTCATAATATTCCTGCTCCTACCAACCAGGATGTAATTTTATGCTGTATTCAAAGCAATTGAACACATAAACGGATCATTGACGCCATCTTGAAAACGTCACCGATTTTCTTCCGTGTATTATTTAATGGTTCGGACTGACTTTTTCTGTTATCATTTTATGTTTCCATAGATTATGCAATGAAATGCGATTTATTACGACAAAGTAGAGCTCTCGACCATTTCGTTTTTATCAGCCAAAAAAATGAAATTACGTGGAAATGACGTATGGTATTTTTTAGGTTGAGAATCCAGCATCGATTATCGAGTGGGGTTCGCTCCCAGGTCGAGGTCGGTGAGAATTTTGAGGATGGGTAAAATTCTGTAAGTGGCGGTTCTTTCGGATTAGAGTTTAAACCGAAGTCCCGTGTAGATCCCATTTGATCTCTGCACGTTAAAGATATCTCTTGTGAGGGTGGAAGTCCTCCTTCGTATGCAAAATTCCAAGGTAGGTGACGCTGACACATCCCTTAGCGTTGGTGTAATTTAACCCTCGTGTACAGAAATAGGCCAATGTTAAAAATCCACAAAACAAATAAACAAACGCTTGGTAATCGTTTTTGCAGTGTACATTCTTCGGTAGTAGTTTTTGGAAATATTTGTTTGAAGACGTACTCAATCGATCAGCACGTCAGGTTAATAAATTGCTATCGTTATTGTTTGTCGTTTTCCACTTAATGGGATTGATGATATCCATCATGTGTATTAAATTTAGACGAGACAACTTCGACAAATTAATAACGTAATGGATGCGGCCGTTGTAGTTTTCCAGATCAGTTGATTTTATTATTCTTATTTTACGCCTTAACTTTCGAACTGTCTCGATGTCATGTCTCTTCAAATTAGCTCTGTTGGAAGTACTTCCAAACTTTATTCTAGGTACTCGGACGACTATGTCCAATTGCGATCCATTGATCAGCTTTTGTCGCCTGTGTTACTTTTTCTGAGATTTGTTGGTGCATACCACTGTCCTGAGAGCATGTCACGTCGCTGTCAAAAGCGATTTGTCAAAGCAGGAAAGCAATCGCACCGCCGTTGTTGGAAGACTTACTACTGCTTATGCTGGATGGGTGTCTCTTGCTCGCTCTACGTATTTAGAGTGATTTTTCTGCTGTTTTACTACGAAAATGATATGGCCATTGATCCTGCGCAAATTATAATATTGAACGGTGAAAGGATAGTTTGGACTAGTCTGACGGGTCTCTTTAGCTTAACGATGTTTCTGGTATCTTCGAGGCCGACTGGTTTTCCGAATATATGCCATTTGTGGAAGCAGATGCGATTTCTTCGGACTGAGGCTAAGGAAATTGAAAGTTTCGTGAGGCGCAGCACGTGGATTCTACTGGCGGCATTTGCACCTACCGTGATAATAGAATTTGCTGGTAATATACGAGTGGATCTGTTTAGATAATTGTTTATCTAAGGATTGTTTTATATCGAGCTTAGTGCGTGTGGGAAATAGGTTTGAAAGTTTGCGTGATCGATATGAAAGGATTGGGAAAAACAGGAATGTACCTTATTCAGAGTTACTTATGAGTGAGGGGAAGGATGGCTACATCACCTGATCTTTTCATCGAATTATCAACAACTACAATTGTACAGTAAAAGAACGAACCCGGCACTGCTTCCGGGTAATTTTCTCTAGATTAACGAAATGCCACGTGATTGATTTGTGCATGCTGACAAAATCTGCATAAGGCCCATTAATGATCGAATTTATACTTTTTGTAATATTAGAAATATTATGCTTCTCGAGGTATAAAATGGTAACAGAAAAGACCTATACAGGGTGTTTGAAAAGTAACAGTCAATAATTTTAGGGGTTGTAGAGGGTACTAAACTGAACATGTTAAGAATAGAAACAAGTGGCGCCAACGTCATTTAAAAAAGTTATGCATGTTTTAATTTTGGAGTTTTTTTTTAATAATGGGAGTAAACGGAGATGCCCTTGCGCATAACTGTCCCGCAAAGCACCAACGTTTGTAAGAAAAGCTATGCGCAAGGGGCACTTTCGTTAACTCCCATGTTAAAAATTTCAAAAATTGAAACATTCATAACTTTTTCAAAATGACGTCGGCACCCCTAGGTTCCTATACTAAACATGTTCAGTTTAGTACCCTCTACAATCCCTAAAATTATTGACTATTGCATTGTACTTTTGAAACACCCTGTATAGACTGAACAATGGGTAGAATTCTCCATTTAGACTCCTGGATTTTTACTGTGACTAAATTTGTCCCCTATTTTATAAAAATGGTTAATTATAAATTCACGCTTAGTTACTGTCATTTTTTTCTTGTTTGCAGCCAATGTTTACGAAGTAGGTTTACGAGAAGAAAGATTTTGGTTTATATTAACGCCTAGCTTTTTTGGATTTTTGATTGAGAGCGCCACCATCGCCTTTCTTCTTACGTTGTTTTTAACATTTGGTAAATTGCTATCGGTACTAAGTAACCGAATTAAAGTTCAGTTTAAAAACACTGGTGGCATTTCCGACCTTGACAATTTTACTCACAACTACTGTCTTATTGCTGCAATGGTGGACGTCATCGATGATTTCTTCTGCTTTGTTTTGGGCGCTTATATTCTGTACTGCATGATTTGGTTCATCTTCTTGACCTACTTCAGCTTCCAATTAGGAGCTATCTCCTCACCGATAGCATTCTCTTGGATTTGGTATATAACTTGCATTGCATTCAGCATGGCCCTTCTTTGGACCGGAGCAAACATTCCATTGAAGGTGGGTTATTCCTCGGATTTCTGATACAGTAGAACTCCAATTATCCGAATCAATTGGGACCGGACCCCATTCGGATAATCAAAAATTCGGATAGTTGGATTTTTTCCGAAAAAGGGTACATATATATATTATGTATTTTAAGGAGAAGGAGCTTATTTTTGGTACTTTGTGGATTTTCGATTAATTAAATGAAAAGGCAACACATTTACTTGTTATATAGCGTATGTACCTGTACTTACAAGTGCTGTACATCAGTACATGTGCATATTGTAAATTAAAGTCATTGTATGCTGATTATCTCGGTCAAAGTAAGGTGTTTTACTGTCTTGATCCGTTTTCGGGCAGCCAATGCGAATCACAGTACATGTACATTGTACATGTATGTACGTTTCCGCCTTAAATTTATTTTCTGAAAACGATTCGG
>JAQGBX010008013.1:0-10899 GCA_034698745.1 Megaphyllum sjaelandicum
TGTAAAAAAAAAAAAAAGTGGCTGCCACGAAAATCTGGGGCCGCTTTTTTCGTTCTTCCTCGGCCCGGGCGCGATTCGGAACCGGAAAATCGATTCGTGAGGCTGCCCCGGCCGAGGGCGCCAGTTTCGAAATCGATCCGAGGATTCCTTTCTGCCAGGGCCCAGAGCTTGATCTGGATCGAAGGAGCGAGGAACCCTCCCCACATCCGGTCGGGGGTCGAAGGGCAGTCACGTTGACCTCCGGGACCGGAAACGAGGGGCGTGGCCAGCCTTCAGGGAAGTTTTTACGGGATTCGTGGAAATTATCGAGTACGGTTTGGTAGCGGAAAATACCGCTTTGGGATTTTTCTGGGAATGGACGCGTAGTTGGTGCTCATGCATGGGTTTTGCTGGGCGGGGAATTTCCCGTGATTTTCGGTTTGACACTCGTGTGAACGGCATCTAATGCGAACCTAAAGCAAGGCCGGTGGCCGCAGGTCAGGGAAGGCAGGGGAAAAATGGTCAGGGAAGTCATGGAAATGTCAGGGAAATTTTTCCAAATAAAAGCAAAATGTTATCCGTGCACTCAGTCTGCTAGCAGTTCCATCCCCAATCCTCTTCAGATAGACTCGGAAACAAAATCTAGTGTTTTGGGAAAGCTTCTCGACCATTGCAATTTTTATTTTATTTTTCATTTTGACAAAAAAATTGATATGCATTAACGAGTAAGTTTTGGTCAGGGAATTTTGGATTTTGGTCAGGGAAAAGTCAGGGAAATTGAAAATGAAAATGTTGTGACCACCCTGTAAAGTTACGTCCACACTGGACAAAACGTAGAGAAACTTTTTGTTGCTAATTGCTGCCAGTTGTTTCTGGAAGACTAGAAACATGAACACACATGTTCTAAAGCTACATCCACTCTGGAGGTAACACCGTAACATAGAGGAACTCGTTGCTGTTAATTGTTTCTGGAAACGTAAACTTACGTAAACATACTGAAATATTCTGTCCACACCAGACACGCAAGTTGATGCAGTTTATAGAAACAGCGCATTCTAGTTTGCTCGTTTCTAGAAAGTGTGGACTTAGCTTCATGCCATGTCCACGCTGGAGGAAACATAGAATAGCTTTCTGTTTATCTTGATTGTTCCTTCAACTTCTTCCTATACGTTCCCGACTGTTGCTGGAGGATCATTGTTGTTTATGGCAACAGACAACAGTTCCGCTAAGTTTACTGTGTGGTAATGAGCAAACTAGAATACGCTGTTTCTATTTGTTGCATGTCTGGTGTTCCAGACATTGTTCCAGCATGTTTACATAAGTTTGTTTACAGAAACAAGTGACAGAAATCAGCAACAAAAAGTTCACCTATATTGCCTCCAGTGTGGATGTAGCTTTATATATAAGTTTGTTTCCAGAAACAAGTGCCATCAATTGACAACCGGAAGTTTGTTTTCTCAGAATTCCTCCAGTGTGGACGTAGCTTTAGATAGGTGGTGAGACATCAACTTTTCATGGACGTATCTTGACTTTACCCAACTATACCGAAAAACTCTGCAACTTTTGCTTATGCACGTACAGATTTATGCAAATGGCAGCTTTTCTTGAAATAAAAAAGAAGTCTAATAGGGGCTACTCAGACAGAAGCTTTTACAATCGACAGTTTTGGCAGTATGAAGTCACGTGTGCAAAAGGAATGCATCGATCGGTTTCGCACCCAAACGTTGCGCCCTTTACAATTTGTCTTGTCGTCTCTGGAAAAATCGGACTGCATTGTTGATTTTCCACCACGCAAGAATCATTGGTTCAATTGAAGTTCCCAGGCTGACAAATCGTGGGGTGAAATTTAATTTAACAGATTCTTAAAACAATAGAACGGGTCAACATGGCGGCACATTTTCACTTCCTGTTTTTCAGGACTGCGGTTTTTTGCTCTGCGAAGCAGGAAATGAGAAGCTGTGCTACCAGACTGACTGACTCTGTGAAGACATTTTTGGTTGGCAACACTTTTAGTCAAACGCTGTCTGCTACATTATTGTTTTCATAGATATTCCTCAAAATTGACTATGTTTTCTATTTTTTTTATAAATTTCAGTATTTTTGCATTATGTGAAGAATAATAAATACGGGATTTTATGTTCTGTTTAAATACTATTAAAATTGCGACCTTTTTTAAGTTTTTTATGAAAGGTGATGCCTGTACTTGCTTGCATGATATAAAAATATTTTAAACATCATGTACAGTATCTTCAAGTGGTCGGAACATCAATTTAAGAAACGAAAAAATTTCGTGTTGTTGTTTCTTTAATTAAATAAAAATAATTTACGATGTATCCAGTAATTCAAAAATACTGAAATACGTGTATATACAAAAAATTAGAAAATAAAGTCAATTTCAAAGAATATCTATCAACCCAATGAAGGAGCAGACGATGCGCATAGGTTTAACACGTAGAAGGTTAACTAAAAATGTTGCCAACCAAAAATGGCTTCACAACTCAATAGGTGAATTGCCCGAGCAGACGAATGTTCATGTCCGCATTTTAACACTGTATATAGACATGCAGTTTCGCAATAATCATGCTCTGTCGCCTTGATGCAATAATATCGACTAACTTGTCCTAGAAAAATAGTAAAAATAATTGTCTGCAGTTCTGTTAAGTAATGTTTTAATATTTATACACTCTTGAGGTGAAGTAATTACACTATGAATTTGCTAGGCTGACTCAATAGGACGTCATCTGTTCCCTGGTTACATTTTGGGTAGTTAACAACAAGTAAGTAATGAATGATATCCATGTTAGTTAATTTTGATAAAATGGATTTTCCATCCAAAACGACGTTATGTACCTCTTATAAAGGTTGATTCCAGAACATAAAAACTTTTCTGCACAAACGGTCAGATCAATTCCAGAAATTTTACTTTTTGTAACAACCGGTAAGATGCTCTTTGGTTACATGTAATTACCATTTTCCTGAGTACAACGATGACAATGTTTGTTTTCTTTTAATTTTTGGAAAATATTGCAATTGAAAACATAACACGAACCGGTATATCTACATGTGCGTTACATATATTTCAAATTTTGAATAGCTGTAATCATTTGCAACAAGCCATTTGTGGTTCGCCTACTCTGCAAATGTTTTGCCCCGAGTTTATTTTATATATAAATTAGGAGAAATGTTACATGTATATATTCTTATTCTAGATTATGAAGGTTATTATATTTTAAACATTTACACTTCAGGGAATGCTTATCCCTAGAACAACCAAGATAATTTTTTAAACGTTGATAACCAACATGGTTTGAATGAACATGAAATACAAATACAAAGGCCTATTCTATGGATAGAATTGGCATGGATATTTTGCATATTTGTTGCGCGTTTCTATCCATTGTTACCTCGATCTTAAAGTAAGCAATTCTAGGGGTCTCTGAAGATCCATCTTGGTGTTTCATGCCCTATTTTCAGGGTTCCCCAGACCTGGAATACCACGGGAACCTGGAAATGTCTTGAAAAATCGGAGAAATTCAACGTAACAATGTTTGCTTAGGGCCCATTTTCAAACTTTTTTCAATTTTATCAGTACAAATTTGTAAAATTTCAACAGTTTCCGTGGACAAATTTTCAAAATTTGTCTATATTAATTTTGGAAATTTTGCAAAATCGTGGATAACATTGGCATATGTCGATTTTGACGTTGTCATCGGTGAGGGAAATTTGTTTTAAACTAAGTGAAAAAAGTCAGGGATATTGAATATGAAATTTGTGGGGGTTACCTTGTATTTTGATGTTTGATAAGAAATGAAATGTTTCAAAAATGTGCATTCCCACATACATATGTGCTGTATGTGTATATTCTAAATGTGATAATAAATAAATGCTCGTGATTAAGAATACTTTCTAATTTTAGCATATTTTACAAAATCGGTCCTGTTCAGACCCATCTTGGTTATCAGGGTTTGAAAAATATCTGGTGTGCTCTATGGTTAATACCGTCTTGAAACAGAAATAGGAGAGTTTTGAGTTGTGTTGGGGCCGAAAAAAATCGAGGCCCCAAGGGCCTTGAACAGCCCACGTATGATACTCACCAAAAATAACAATGTTGTTTACTGTACAGTGTAGGCTATAGTGAATGCACTGAAATCCCGCTGTACCTGGAAAGCTATATTGATTTGAGGAAAACCCCGTGACATTGTCTGATTTGGAAAGCATCAAAGGGATGTACGCTGAGTCTGCGCTCGATTATACATTGATAACCCCATTCCATGGTTACGTACCGATTTTTCCAATGCTTATTTACTAAATTTGTTAGCCCGGCTTGGCAGCTACGTTTGATTTTATTTTCAGCTTGAGTATAGCGCTTAATTGGCAAACGGTTCGAGGAAACCGGTCCTTGCAAACTTAATTGGATTAAGTCAACAAAATAGTTAAGAGGATTTTTTATTGAAATAGATATTGTCCACAAATCATACATTTACCTCGTGAGTGGGCCAAGCTGGAAATGCTTGGTAAATCGAAACATGCATGCCAGTTATTACCAGTGCGGTTTATTGTACTGGGACCGGATGTTATCCCACCAAGAAGGGCAATATTTTGTAGGACCCTAGCAGCAAAGTGTGCATTGAACTCCTGATTATCCGGAATTTTTTTTTTTTGGTAGCTGTGAAGTTGTCAGGAAAAAATAAAATTTGGTAAAAAGCTAGAGACGAGGTAATTGTCCACAAAAAAAGTTTTACCAAAAATGAACGACTAACTGGATGGTTTTTGAGGTTAAATAATTTAAAAAAAAGGTTGTTCAATTTTTGGGAAAATGGGTACGTTTTGGAATTTTTTTTTAAGGTGAACTTGAAAACTTTTGTACATTATTTTTACAACGAGTATTTTATTTAGAAGAACAATTTTTTTTAAATGATGAAAGTGGCGTTTATTTTTGGCAAAACTTGGACAACTTTATCGTCTCTCGCTATTGACAAAATTTTGCAGAAATGGTAAATTTTTTCATATTACAAATTATGAAAAAAAAAATTTTCTCTATAAAATAATTTTTTCTTTAAAATCAAATGTACAATTTTTACAACATTTTGTCAATAGCGTGAAACGATGAAATTGTCCTAGTTTTGCCAAAAGTAAAGGCCACTTTATTATTAAAAAAATCTGTTTTCCTAAATAAAATACTTAAAAAATGTAAAAAAGTTTTCAAGTTTACCTTAAAAAAAATCTCCACAACGTTCCCATTTTCCCAAAAATTAAACGACTTTTTTGAATTGTTATTTAAACCTAAAAAAATATTATCCAGTTATTGTCGTGGCCGACCCTCGTAGACCACATATGCCAACTTTCTCCAAGATTTCCTTATCCGAAAATCATGGTGATGACCATGAAGCTTACCGGTGAAGGTTTCACATAGTAGTTCACCATTGCTTTCCCCAACCATCCCCATTTAACCGGGTCTGGGACCGGCAGCATTAGCGAAATACATCACTGTAGATTGTACATGGCTTGGGAAGAAGTAACGAGAAACCCATTTTATTTTAAAAAGTGTTACGTTTTTATAGAACATTTCTATTTTTCACAAAAAAATATTCTCAAGAAAGTTATAATTCCCCTCCCCAAAATAAAAACAAGACCATTTATCCAAAATTAAAGATTTAAAAAAACTTTTTTTAGCAATCAAGTCGTTAATCAAGGTAACTCTTTTTGACAACATCTGTACTACAACATATTTTTGGTATATAACCGGAGTGTCTGGGAAATTTCCTTTAATATCTTCCACAGATCAAGGAAGGGAATTGTCGGATTCAAGTGAAAAACTGCATTATGCAGTAGACCATGCAGTTTCAGACGTCTGCTAGACCTATACACATCTTGGGCTTCATTTGATCACGTCTGCTAGATCTCGGTGCAAAATGAACCTCAGTAAATTTGGAGGACAACCTGTTAACCGTTGAAAAAGCAAGTATGCGAATGAATGCGGTTTCCTCGATTTGCATTCATGGTCTGTTTTTTAAGGTAAAATCTTGAGCTCGTTTCAACGGGGGAAATGTGGAAAGTGATGCAAAATTCGGATTCTCTGGCAAGTTATAGAAATGCTATGTGCCAAAAATGCATCGATGGTAATGCGTTTAAGCAGCAAATCTTATTTGTCACGTAAGAAAATCGATATGGGGACTTTTCAATAAGTAAGATTTTTCACAAATAAAAATGGCGTTAAAATTTAAAAGCGCATTCAAAGTGTTGTACTACTGTATATCGTAGATCAGTAATTGCTTTTTCCATGGGACATGTTAGTTTTTAACAAAACACAATGGTACGTGTTTTGCATTTTTTTTTAAAATTCTGCCGTGCATTTTCACAGCGATCTTAACCTTATCAATGTTCTTAGTCTACTATCAATGTCAAACTTGTTCAATCTGGCATTGATTTAATATTATTTTAATAAACTGTAAAAAGAGTATTTTGCAAAATCGTAGAAAGATTTTTTTTTGGGAAAAACTGTCATATTTTTTGTCATACGTTTGTTTTGGAAATTTATAATGGGGTACTGTACATGCAGGGGTTAGTCAAAATGCATGCAGTTGGAACACATAGTAATGTATAGTGATACAACTTGTGTTGGTTGCATCAAATGGATCATTTCGAAAAATCACAATCACTACAGCACAGGTCAGGCAACAGTGTAAACGAATAAATCAAATAACGAGACAGTTCCTGTCTTACATAATCACATAAAGGCTAGTATACAATTTCGTATGGATTTCTAATGTGGGTTCAACCTATTGTAAATTTGTTACAAAATGGGGTTTAAACCCCACCCCCCTCTCCCAACCTCCCTTTACTTGCAGTTTTGTACGTCCATGATATTATAGTATAGTATACCTATGCAGCTGGAAGAACCTGTTTCCACAACGATGGATTGCTATATATAAACTTAGCTCGGGCTACGAGGGTATTTTGGAAAGATTTCAGAAGCTGTTGAACAGGGTTATAAACCCTATACCCGTAAAGTTAACGAATTCAGATGGAAACAGATGCAAAACGTCAAACAGGACAGTCAAATGAATGTGCCAAAAACTGTCATCTCTAAACTTTGTACTGCTTTGTCCCAATGGCACAAGATTACTTACACTGTAACAGTTAAAAGCCTTCAGCAAAACAGTTATCCTGCATTATGTGAATGGCATCATGAGACATTGTTTATCACAGGCTAAAGGTAACTGCAGTGGTCTCTATTCCAGACGTCCAGCAGACTGGTTCTCGTAGCGCACTACCTGGAAGGAGGCTAATTACCTGATGGATGACATCACGGAAAGAGTCTACTTTTGTGGTGGTGGAGTCATTGTGTGTGCATGTATAATGTTATCAGGTAGACAACTGCTGTACATTTTCAACATATTGATCAGAGGTAAAGAAGAGATACCGGGACCTCATGTTAAACATTTCAGAGACATCGTGTGTCCATGATCGATTTTCAAAACAAGAGGTGACCATCAACTGTTTCCGCATGTGAATCAGATAAAGCCTTAATCGGCCTTTACCAGGGGCCATTCCAAAGCTTCGGACTGTGCTTCAAAATAGGATTGTCATTGTATACATATATTATAACTCTTGTACAATCTGATAAGAAGCATAATGGTGGGAACACACCATGGAAACTCAGTTAACGAACTGGAAATTACTCCCAATTCGGAAAGCTGATTAACGCCACTGTTCGGAAACTAGTTGTATTCCAGTTTCTCAAACCAAGTTTCAGAAACATTATTCCCGAAAAGGCTATCTTTTGTAATATTTTTTTTTTTAAAAAAACGCTATAAATATACCTAAATGCAATGAATTGCTTTGCAATGCGAATTATAAAATATACATACAGTACTGTATTTTCTTGAAAACATATACATATACTGTATACTGCACAAAACGTATCAAGAAACCTAAATTTAAATGCGTTTGAATACAGTGAATAATGTTGTCAATATATTTTGCATATCATAAATATGTTTTAAATCATGGGTAGCCTATTGTCGTTTAAATGTTCGTGAAAAGTTGTTTCCAAATACATGCAAATACAGTACAGTATATTATATATATATATAGTATTGATATTAGGAGTTTAAACAAGGTTCACCATCCACTTTTTAAAATAAACCGACGAAACGAGATTGCTGTCTGTTGATGAGAAAACTTCGTGTTTCAGTACATGTAGGCTACACAACAACTCTTTGGCTAATTGTTCCATTTTTGCGGTTTCGGGTACATGTACACGCTGTTTGCCATATACATCAGCGTTTTCCTGATGACCGTAATGTTAAACGTTCCGTAAATGTTAAACATTCTGTAAATGACATTTTCCAAGCATTGATTTTTCATAAAACTGCGCAATCGCATTTATTTTTTGTCTTGCTTTCAAATTCTTTTTAAAAGCTTTTAACATCGTTGCAATTTATTCGCACAGCGCGGAACAGAGAACTAGTTGGGTGTTGAACATTTGAATATCAATTACACTGTTGAACAATACTTATAAATTTTCTAGTATATACACTTGGATATCATACCCGGTATATCATTTGGGATAAAACCTGGTATTTTGCTCGGATTGTAAAACTCGGCGATGTTTAGGTCGACTGTACATTAAACTATCGACTTGAAAGAAGTACAGTGAAAGCCGCTTAATTCGATCTGCCATTTTATTCAATTCAATTCAACTCAGTACCCTACATTGTACAGTCAGCAACTAAATGCCATATGGTATGGTACGGATTGCTTCCTTTACATCCCTTTGTTAAAAATTCCGCTTAATCGGATCATCTCATCGCTTATTTTAATCAAATAAGTTTGTTTTAATTGCCACATTTTTTCTACATAACGCAATTTTTGCGCAAAACAAGTGCATCAGCGGCTTTACTCAGATGAATTTTCTGCGTTATTTAGAAAATGAAATTTCAGCCGTTGCAGCAAACAAATATTTTTAAAAACATGTAAAAACAAATATCATTTTTAAAAACATGTAAATATATATACAGTAGAATCCATTTAAAACTATTCCGGAAATAACGATAGGTCGGATATTATGATGTACAGTAAATAGCAAAGGAAGTTTGGCTTCCCATAGGAGTGCATGTAAAATTTTCCGGGTATTTTGATGCTGGTTATAATAATAATCCGCATTTAGAGATGTGGTTTTTGGTATGTTCAATGCTATATGGGATCGACTATAATGATGAATGGGGATGTGAAGAAGTTTTCCATGATATATGGAGTCTCTGATGACGTGTTCTTAGGGTAATTACGGACCATTTTTCACCAAGTCAAACTGTTTGTTGAGATTTTTATGTGCATGTACATTTGAACGTTAATAATGTATATTATTGTGTAAAAATTCTAAAAATATATGTATAAATAGAATGTACTCCCTTATTGGGTCACATTTTAATTCGGGTTTAATTATTTGCGGATATAATGATCAAATTCTGTCGGCCCCTTGAAGATCACTATACAGTGTATAAGGATTCTACTGTATACGATTAAATATAGGCCTATGTATTTTTTAAAGCACAGAACAAATTATTTTGACAAGGTTATTAAGGTCAATGTTTATAGCGTGTTTTTTTTTGTACATTCATCGCTTATTTCGATCAAAATCTATGAAACCAACGTGATCGAATTAAGCGGCTTTCACTATAGTTTATTGCATGAAATTTTGAAATGACCACTTTCGTCTCCTCGAGCGGATCGACACGTCATTTCTATGGACACTATGGCGTGGGTTGTTTCATATACAATGTGATTTCTCTCAAGATCCAGCGCTGTTTTAGTTGCACCATCTTGAAACAGTTACATGTAGTTTTAAGTCGATGCTAAATCCTACATCTATCTGCAAAGCTAAAAATCAGTGATTTACGTGTACTTTGTCAGGTAAATGTTGCACACGCTTAAATAACATGTTTGCCCTTGGCTAGCTTGTTTCAGCTGGTTGATCTGACCCCAGATATTCAAGAGTCTGCAAGTACCGTTACTCCCCGAAGACCTTTCTCCTTGTCATTGTCAGGATTGAAACACACCTTTACGTCCATATAAATGAAATTTTTGAGCAGATTATGTTAAACAAGACGGTTTCGCCCAAACGTCATTGTACATGTACTGATTCTGCTCGGAGTATTTCATGGTAGGAATACAGTCCACGTTTTACATATTTTCTCTGACGTCATCAGTCGTGTCCTTCTGTGGCCTGGTTCACTTCTGGTGACAGACTATACTTGCAATGATAGAAATTTTGGAAGCAACTCTTGAAATGAACAGCAACTTAACTTTCCGATAACAGTTACGACGTATTATTCTCGTTTTAGCCTCATTCGTTTAACTTTGGTTCGCTCAAGCAGCATGCTAAAGTTTTGGTCAGCATTTGGTCTGCGTCTAGGTGCAAAACGAAATTTCAACCACGATAGAAAATCCCTGAGGGGGTATCAATGAGCGGCTAATGAGTTTTTCTTTACCGGATCAGTCGTTAATCGTTACTGATAGGCTATGAAAACACCAATAAAATGCTGAAACCTATAAATTGGCCGATTTTTAAGCGCTCGCGCATGCGCAGATTTCACAGGTTGCCGCATTTTACCCCTTCCGGAAAGCGGCTACAGTACGGCTATTTAGCCACTAATTGACACCCCCCACCTAGCACATTGCATTTTGATATCTGAAAAATCCCCCAAATTATATATACACAATTAAAGGTACAATGCATAACAATTCTGTGTGTACACTTGAATTGGAAGTCATGGGTGCTCTATCCATTGATGGTATTAAGGGGGTCTCCTATGGCACCGAATTCCACCTTGGAACTTCCAATTGGAACTTCAAGTTTTCTCCAAGGAAAATAAACGAAACTAAGAAATTCAAATTGTTCTTATATGGGCGACTCAT
>JAQGBX010008014.1:0-10898 GCA_034698745.1 Megaphyllum sjaelandicum
ATTTTGTCAATATGTGTACCCCAGCACATTTTATCCATGATGGTGATCCCAAGGTACTTTATGCTCGAAACAACATTAAAAGATACACCTCCAAAATTGATGTTGGGTGCAATTTGGTACTATGGTACTATGTACTGACTGCAGGGTAATGAATAGAATAGAATAGAATAGAATAGCCCTTTTATAGTTAATTCTCATGACTAAACACTTTTTCTTATCGAGCTTGAGCTGCCACATATCACACAAGTTAGATAAGATGTCAAGGTCCCTTTGCAAGACAGATGGCTCCTCAACTCGATCTTACCTCATCATATAGTGCAGAATCATCAGCAAAAAAATTAGATTGACAAGAAAGAATATTTGGCAGATTATTGATAAATAACAGGAACAGTAGAGGACCTAAAACACTGCCCTGAGTTACCCCAGATTGTACATCAATTCAACTGGATTCTTTCTTATCTATAACAACCTTTTGTCTGCGGTTTGACAAAAAGGACTTGATTCACAATAAAGTATATTCAATCAGGCCAAAGGTTTTTAATTTGGGCAGTAATTTCTGATGATGAACAGTATCAAATGCCTTGGCAAAGTCAATGAACACAACATCAATCTCTTTTCCCACATCCAGTTTAGGAAGAATTTCATGTGCAAATAAAGCCAACTGGGTTTCGCAAGATCGACCCTTTCTAAAACTATGCTGTGTATCAGTGATCAGTTTATAGCTACTTATAAGGTTCATGATATTTGTATAGATTATATGCTCCAACATCTTACAAATTACAGAAGTCAAAGATATGGGGCGATAATTGGCTTGATCCAACTTGGAACCAGATGTAAAAATGGGACAGATGCATGCATCCTTCCATTCCTGTGGAACTGTTCCAGAATCTGAAGAATGTTAAAACAGGTCAGTTAGGAATGGAGTTATTTTGTGAAATAATTCTTTTAGAACTCTAGGTAAGAGTTTTTTTTCGTTCCTGATGATTCATTTTTATTAACAGATAAAAGAAGATTAAGCACTCTATGCCACGAACCGCTATTTTTGGCATTGGATTGTCCATTAGCTTAGAAAGTTCAGCTAGCAAACTTCCATCATCGATAGTAAACGCGCTTTGAAATTGGGAATTAAGCATGCTGGCAGTAGCTGTTTTACTAATACCAACTTGTCTGTTACTGTTAATTAGGACATTAACAGCATTGTTATTATTTTTTCGCAAGGATTTGACATATTTCCAAAAAAAATTAGGATTAGATTGAAGCAAAGTTCCTAAGATTGTATTTTTAAACTCTAAATGCATATTTGAAAGCAGTTTTTAAGCTCTAATCGTACTTTAGTAAATTTTGTTTTAAACGTAGTGTTCACCCCATGCCGCAGCTTGTTCCTTATTATTTGTTGCTGCCTGAGGATTTAGCAAATTTTAGTTGTGTACCACAATGGATCATTGTTAAGGCTGACTAACTTTTTGGGGACAAAAAGATCTAAACCACTGGCCAATGTGGTTTTAAAATGCTCCCATTTAGTATCCACACTAGAATTTGTTTTGGCAGGTTTAAACCTAGCTAAGTTTTCTGCTACATAATGTTTAAGCCCTACCCAGTCTGTCTTTTTAAATTGCAGTACTGAACTCTTTTTGAGGGCAGCTTACTTTTGGTAGGAATAAAAAATTCGAAACTATTAGTTGATCATGGTCACCTTTGCCTAAGTCAGTCTTTATACATAATACACTATTTAATCTATTGGTAATAAGCAGTTCAAATATACTAGTGCCACATGTTGGAGCTTTTTTAAGTTGCTCTAGAGAGTTCTCAGTAAGAATATCCAAAATTGATTGGGAGCTTAGAGCTGCTTAGACCCTATTTTCGCAATTTCTGGTGGCGACGCTCCTCACGCCGCTTACAAGTCTTGACTGAAGGAGACCGCCCTGCCCGGGCAACTTGATGTTCTTTGGCCTCACGCAAAACACGGCGCTCGTTTAGCTACCAAGCTGGAGGATTGTCCTGGACAGGCAATTCCTGCAGCTAAAGGATCCCCAGTCCACCATCAATCACCATTACAATCCATGGCGGCTTCAAAGCGGGATCCACGTTCTCGCCATGACGTAGCCAGTGCTTCAGGACAAACCACTCTGCCTGCGATAAACAATGGTCGTAATCAACGGCCATCACCCAGGCAGATGCTCTGAGGCTAAGTAAGCCCAAGCTAAGGGCTGCCAATACGCCTCGCGCTAAGCATGCTCTAATGGGATGAAGCAGTCACCTGCTCAGCCTGTGCCGGGACAGGATCCTCTACTGGGATATAAGGCTCCGCTGAGCTAGGTCATCCACCACCTTCACAATCAACGGGCTGGGTCGAGAAGAACCCAGCATAGAAGCATAATCGTCCACTGGAATGTGCACGATCGGGCCAATGGTAAAAACCTTACCATTATGCGAGCGAAATTACTCCAGGCCCCAGCACGGGGCCACGAAGCATCAGCTCTAGGCCAAAACAAGGCATTACTGCCATTGCATAAGTCCGTAGCTTAGGCCACTATGGACCCCAGCCAGGAGCCAGCGGGAAGATCAGAGAAGGCCAAGGGAGACATAGTATTCACGAAACCGTACCATAACGACAGCCAAACGACACGACAGCCAAATGACATAAACATAGTATCGGGTAAGCCAAGCAACTGAGCCAACCCACAACCAGATGCTCTCCTTATCTGCACGAACCGGTCCAAAACCCAAAAAGGGTGAAAGCAAGAAGGCCGTAGGGGCGGTCGAAGGTCGTCGAGCAAACCATGTGCACGGGCACAAAGGGCAGGCACAGTCCACCGACTTCATAAGGGCCCATGTCATGGCGCAAAATAGTGCTTTCACTTGCGCAACCAGCCAGGCATTCCAAGAAGCATTCTAAAAAGTTAAAAGTCCAGGCACCGCTCATCTCACATCCGATCGCTATTTCGTTTAAAAACCAGTCTGTGCACAAACAACCGGTCAACCAGCGGCCTTATTAGGCAGATCACCACAAACCACAACCTTACGGCGTGAGAGAAATCATGACCAACAACACACTATAAAACAAGCATGCACAAAATAACCACACACACGCAGTCGACGCTGGCTAAGGCCCGCAAGGGCAACCTCCCAAGGGACATATTTTTTTTTAAATTAGCCACATGCCACGTGTCCCGCAATGCGTAGTTCACCTTAGACAGGCAATGAATTACACGATACAGCCTGTAAAAAGGGGTTTTTCAATTTAGCTTTACGGCGCGAGCTGGCTCCAGGTCCCGAACTAGGACCAAATCGCTGGCTTCAAAGCGGTTCTGTAGCAAAGCTACTTGCGGAATTAAGAACCTACAGTCTTACCCCAGAAGGGGTAACGATGATTAATGAATACGCGGAATCATGCACAGCCTACAACCGAGCCTATTAAGGAATTTTGCCGAGGATTAGGGTAGGAATGTTGTTTAAAAGGGAATAGTGTTAAAAATTGTAATAGAGGAAATTTATTTAGAATTCGTATAATTTGTGGATAACCAGGGTTGTATCAAGATAATCAACGTGGACCGATCTGTCAACCAGCGGCCTTATTAGGCAGATCACCACAAACCACAACCTTACGGCGTGAGAGAACCAATGACCAACAACACACTATAAAACAAGCATGCACAAAATAACCACACACGCAGTTGACACTGGCTAAGGCGTGCAAGGGCAACCTCCCGAGGGACATATTTTTTTAAAATTAGTTAAATGCCACGTGTCCCGCAATTCGTAGTTCACCTCAGACAGGCAACGAATTACACGATACAGCCTGTGAAAAGGGGTTTTTTAATTTAGCTTTACGGCGCGAGCTGGCACCAGGTCTCAAACTAGGACCAAATTGCTGGCTTCCAAGCGGACCTGTAGCAAAGCTACTTGCGAAATTAAGAACCTACAGTCTTACCCCAAAAGAGGTAACGATGATTAAAGAATACGCAGAATCATGCACAGCCTACAACCGAGCCTATTAAGGGGGAGAGTTCACCTGCCTTGCCCACAGCCATTTTACATTGGACAATGGCAAATGTTTAAGGGACAATTGCAGCGTAAAGAACACGTATTTTTATAAAATAACAATTGTCCATGGTCGGAGAACTTCTCCCCCATTTCATTATAGTCTTGGTTAAAAGTGTGAAACACCCGTGGATTTTAAAGTTTAATTTTTAATAATAACGACCACAGTGCCATCAATGCCATCTAGCGAGCACATTTTGCACCTCGCGTCGGAGTTTATCTAAAATTAAATTTTAAAATCCACGGGTGTTTCACACTTTTAACCAAGACTATAAGGCCATGGGGGAGAAGTCCTCCGACCATGGACAGTTGTTATTTTATAAAAGTACGTGTTCTTTACGCTAAAATTGCCTCAAGAAATTTTGCCATTGCCTCAAGGTAAAATGGCTGTGGGCGTGGCCGGTGAACTCTCCCCCTTAACAAGAAATGAAAGCTTTTCAAAAAAGGGGAACTGCAGTAGTTGGGCTACATGTTTTTACGATATACACAGATAATACGACATGTATGAGAGAAATATATTTATAAAATCTGAAAACTATCTGAGAAAACATCCTCAGAAGAAATGAATACAGTCATGGCTGATTTTATTTAGGAACTATCCCAGCATTTGCTTTAAGGATTGTGGGAAACCATGAAAAACCACAATCGAGGATAGCCGACACATTAAACGAACCCGGGTCTACCAAATTCAAGACAAGAATGCTAACCTTTAAGCCAACTTGCTCGGTGGCTGAAGTTTGCCATAATATCGTTTAATTACTGAAAGATTGTTGTTTAAAATCAAGTTTTGACTGAAATTTCAACAAATTTGAAGATTTGCAGAAAACGTGAATATGTTAATAATTATCATATAATTGTATTTTGTTCTCTCATCGTTCTAATATTTAGTTGCCCATTTACCAATGCTACTTAATTTGGTTATGTTTCTTATTCGTAATATATTTATAATTTAGATTAATTACCCAGAAAACCTGGAAAATTCAGGGTAGTTGAAAATGACCTGGAAAAGTCAGGGAAATTCAACGCAGTCATGACGATCAAAAATTAACACTTCTATTACTACAGGTATAAATTTGCACAATTGTCCACGTTTCCCGAGTAGAAATTTGCAAAATTTTTCACTTCTTCCGACCACAAATTTCAACATTTTCCGAATACAAAATTTTCATTTTAAAAAATTTTGACGCAATTTTTTTAAATTTTTTAAAAAAACTTGTCTGTAAATTTTCAAAAAAATATCGTTAGTAAATTTTAAAAAAAATATTTTTTTGAGTCAATTTTGAAAAATGTCTATTTTTGACGTACTCATTGGTTAGGGAAATTTTTTTAAACCTGGAAAAGTCAGGGAAGTTTTTACCTAAGAATAGCCATAAACTAAGAGAAATCCAATTTAATGGCACTATTGGGGTCCGTTTAGATTTGGATTCCTAGTCTGAATTTATTTGTAATAACCCCCTTACCACATTGCACTGTGTGTGCTGAACATAGAGTAATACAGTAAAACCTAAAACAGTGAACACTATTGAATGGTGACCACCTGTTTATGTTGACCACTTTTTAGTGTATTTTTTTTATAGCAAACATTTCCGTCATAAAAATTCTCGTATATATAGTGACCAGTTACCACCTGCCTATCGTGTACAGTGACCACTGATGTCTTGTCCTTTCTTTAAAATTTTTACGTTGCCAATGTACCTTAAAAGTGACCAGATAACGGATGAGTCACGTTACGTCTTGCTTTAACTCTTAAACATGATGATTCTGTACTTTTTTGGTTGTGTGGTTTTTCACTACATGTATTATACAGTCTACATGTATAAGTGCAGTGTACATGTTTATTATTTGAATTTAATCCTGGCATTCTTTGTACGGTGACCAACTTTGTACAGTGACCAATGTTGCATTTTTTTGGTGGTCACTCTTAACAGGTGTTACTGTAATTTGAATTAAAGTTCAAAATAAAATTTCTTAGGAAACCCTGTTCAAGGTCATGTCAGTTGTACTTTTATGAAACCCCACCTGAAACTAAGAAAGTTTCGCCTGACCATTCGAATTGTGCAAATTTCGATTTTTACAAAAATAATTTATTTTATTAATTTTTCTGCAAAAATGAATAATTTTACCTTTAAGAAGTACGATTACTTATTTTGTGCAGTTTTGACATGGCAAACGCTAAACAAACGAATTGTTCAACAAACGAATAATAACCGAATTACCGTTTAGGACGTCATGGCCGATTTAAAATTGGAACTATCCCAGCATTCGCCTAAAGGGATTGTGGGAAACCATGAAAAACCACAATCGAAGATAGCTGAAACAGGAATCGAACCCGGGTCTGCCGAATGCAAGACGAGACTGCTAACCTATAAGCCACCTTGCTCGGTGCTTCATAATTTTTGTAATGAAAAGAAAGTTTCGCCTGAAATTTAAACAAATTTGAAGACGCGAACCTACATGTTAGAAAAATATATTTTTGGAGTAGTTAATATATAAAGTTGTATTTTTTTTTAAATTTCCATCATCATCGTACTAATAAACTAAATATTGATAGTTAGTTGCCCATTTACGAATGTTACAACTTGTACTCTAGACCTGGAAAACACGGAAAAGTCAGGAAACTTTAAAATGATTTGGAAAAGTTAAGGAAGAAAGGTTTATTTTGAACAAGTCAGGAGAATTCAACGCAGTCATTGCGATTTAAAATTGATACTTCTACAAGGTTTGATCAGGGCCAATTTTCAGAGTAGAAATTTACAAAAAAATTCCACAAATGTGCACGCTTTTCGGGTACAAATTTGCAAAATTTACCACGTTTTCAGAGTACAAATTTGCAAAATTTTCCACGTATTCTGTGTATTAAATTGCAACATTTTCTCTGATTTCCAAGTACAAATTTTCCCCATTTTCCAAGAACAAAATTGCCAAAATTTCCCACTTTCTCCGAGCACAAATTTTCAAAATTTTCCCATTTTAAAAAAATGTTCAACGGAATTTTTTTTTAAATTTAAAAATTATTTTTCAATGTCAATTTTGAAAAATATGACGATATTTCACAAAATTTATGGATAGCCCCAACCTCAAACCTTCAACATTATTGATAGTTTTCGAGAACAGATTCGTAAGATTTCCAACAGTTTCCGAGGAGAAATTTGCAAAATCTCTAATAGATTCTGAGTGAAAATTAGCAACTTTCTCAACCTTTTCAGAGGACAAAATTTCCGTTTATCGCGTACAAATTTTCTAAACTTAAAATTTCCGAATACGATTTTTTTAAAAGTTTCGGACGTCTGAATAGTGTGAGTAGGAGGGGGGGGGGTAGGGGAGTGTCTAATTTTGGGAAAATTTTAAAGACGCCCTTTCTGAATGGCTCCTTACTAAGGGAACGGAGAAAAGCGAAAGGGGTCGAGGGGCCTAAATTAGCTCGAAGCCTTTGGGCTTTGCCATGGGTTAATATACAGCAAGTTGCCAAAAAAAGACGTCAGTTTTGGACGTCATAACGACTTTATTTATGACCAGATAAATGACGTCATTATGTCCCTACTTTTTGGACAAAAATACGTAATTTTGTTTGGTCACAAAGACGTCATTTATCACCTTAAAAAATTAATCAGAAAAAATTTAAGTCATCATGTCCCAATTTGGTCAAAAGATGCCATTTTCATTAATCAAAACGACGTCATTTTCTTTGGTCATAAAGAAGTCATTTATGACCAAAAAAAATTTACTATATAATGACGACATTACGACTCTACTTATTGGTCAAAAAGGCGTCATTTGTCTTGGTCATAACGACGTCATTTTTTTTGGTCAGAATGAAGTTTTCTAAATACGATTTTTTTAAAAGTTTCGGACGTCCGAATGAGGAGAGTTGGGGGAGGGATGATTGACAGGACACAAGACGGACACAATGTTATAATTTATTTTTATAATTTTAACAGAAAATCGTGGTTATTTAATAATTTGTACACAAAATAAAATTTGTTTTAAACTTTTTTCAAATATTTTTTTCACAATATAATTTTTTTGTAAAGTTTTTTTTAATAATTTAAACAGAAAGTAAATAATTGTACTTTAATAAGCACGAT
The DNA here is from genome assembly GCA_034698745.1 of Megaphyllum sjaelandicum. Taxonomy (NCBI): domain Eukaryota; kingdom Metazoa; phylum Arthropoda; class Diplopoda; order Julida; family Julidae; genus Megaphyllum; species Megaphyllum sjaelandicum. Next base: position 8,127 of record JAQGBX010008014.1, read on the forward strand.
TATTTATTTATTGTAAAGTAGTTTAGAATGATAATTAAAAAAACTAATGGCTGTAAGAAGTATGCCTTAACGAACCAGAGCCAATGGACGGTATTTGACGTGAAAAACCTCAGTGCACGCAAAACCAGGAAGAATTTAATGAGAAATACAGATAGTCATGGCCTATTTAATATAGGAACTATCCCAGCATTTACCGAAAGGGATTGTGGGAAACCATGAAAAACCACAATCTAGGATAGCCGACACAGGAATCGAACCCGAGTCTACCGTTTGCAAAGAAAGGGTGCTAACCTTTTAGCCACCTTGCTCGGTAATACATTTGCAAAATATAATTTAATTACATTATGATTTGTGAGAGATTCGCCTAACAAATTAAAACAAAATTGAAGACATGAATTAACATTTTGTGATAAGTTTTAAATATATTTAATTAATTGAAAAAACCTCAAAAAGTTTACATTTTCCTTCAATGATTCGACAGGTTTTGAATTAAGACAAAAAAATTCTTTATTTTTGAAGTTTTTAATGAAAAGCAGATAAATATTTTCAAGTTTTGCAGAAGAAAAATTAGCTCATTTCCCTGACCTTTTTAGGCCGTTTTCACGTACCCTGACTTTTTCAGGTTTTCCATGTCTGGGGAACCCTAGATGTACAAGGCTATCGAGCTTCTGGTCAGGGTGTGTCCAGCAAGGTAGTATTGTTGTTGAAATTTTAAAAGTTTTTGACAAAATATTTGAATTTATACGACAAGTTTAAATTCATTTTTAGCATAATCTATACATATATAAAAGTCAAAACGCGGCCATCTTGGATTTCGTTGTTCCGGCTAATCTGACGAACCACCCGTCAGATTCTCCTGAATTTTTTTACAAACATTCGAGAACACCTGGTGGTTTATCTAGGAGGGGTCTCGGTCCGCGGAACATTACCCCTTCCCCCCTGTCGCACGTGCCATTTTCACCGTACCCCCTTGACCTTTTCAAGATGGTGGTCGTCCCATTCCATAATGGCCGCCGATGGTCGTCGTAAAGGTCCTCTCCCGATGGGCCCGCCCCTTTTCATATTCAGTTTCGTTTATTCGTGTGACTCCAACTGTCCCTGCCCCTTTCCAATTTCTTTTTCACAAAAAAAAACAGCTGATCGCCGTGTCCGTTCTGCAACATTGGCTTTTTATGTTTTTTGTGCGTCGGCCGTTTCCAGGTTTCTCTTCCTTTCGTCCCTGCGTTTATTTTCATCATAACTCTATCGGTAAGTTCCTTTTGTTGGACAATTTCTTCCTTTTTGCCCCTGCAACGTTTAATTAAAAATCTAAAGTTCGTCCATTTCGTCTCGATCGATCGATTTAAGTTAGGCCTACCCGCTTGCCGATTTTTTTCTTATCTACACGCCGACGCGACGGTAGATCGGTAGGCATGTAGGCCTTATTAAAAATCGAAAGTTTGAGACGGAATTGGCTGACAAGCAATGTGATTTTTTAGATGTATGCATGTGTATGGAGTAATCATTATATTGCATATGTATTTCTACAATGTATGCATCTTGATGTTTACTCTCTATATACATAAACAAGTCGTTCAAATGTAAGGTTAGGTTAGGACAAAAAAATTTCATGTGCTGTACGTGGACTTTAGTGGTCAGCAATTAGATTAAAAAAATGAGACTTCAATCCTATATGGCATGTTTCTAAAACTGATCAATATACGCACTAAGAAAATGTATGTGTATGATATATGCATCATGTTTTTGAAAGAATTTTGCAGTGAAATTCAAAGATTTAATGTAAAATTTAACTACTTCTACAGTATAAACCCAAGGGAAAACGGTTTAAGAACGAAATCTTCAGATGACCTTAATCGATCAGGACAGTTATTTTTCTGAAAACAAAGCATACGCAAGACTTTTCAACGGCTGTCCAGGACCTAGGAATCAATGTCGTATTGTATATTAATCTTTGTATTTATTGAGTGTTTCGATTAGAATGTTTTTTGATCCGCCAGCGAACGCGTCAGCTTTTTCCACGAGGGTACTTAAATCTTTAGAAATAGATTTAGAATTACAGATTCATTTTACCTTTGTAACCCAAAAGTGCTTCGATTATGATGTTTTTTGGTCTACCAGCGAAAATGTCAGCCTTCTTCACTATGGTTTCCTTCATGGCTGCCCAATCATTAAGGACAAGCACACTCTTGCTGCTCATGGGCAATGTAAACACACTTTCGTATGTATTTCCCAAATCCGTCAACATACGATAGGGGTCTTTCCCCAGAAAGGGTGCGTAACCAACCATGGGCAGACCTAAGCGTCCTGGTGGAAGGTTGTGGATTCGATTCCTAAACAACTAAGTACAAGATGCCGCTGCCAAAAGCGAGATGACCAAAATTTCATAAAACCACTCCATTACGTACAGCTACACAATAATACTCCACTTCAATTGTCTACTTTTGCGACTGTCGTTATTTGGTGAAAACTTATGTGAATGTGCGTGGAAAATCTTGAAAGTGCAAGGTCATCCAGGAAATAGCCTTTTTTGATCATATGTAAAGATAGCGCAAAGTTACTACCTACAATAATACCACCACATTATAATACCACCTTCAGTCTGGGACTCAGGGTTATCCAGGCAATGACAACCCTGCGTTGCGGTCATGTGCCGTTTCCGACAAATATGCACTCTAAACTGAAGTGTCTCTTTTCAAGACACAAGACACGTCTTTTTCTTGTCCTCACTTACAAGACGCTTAAATGCGACTTTTCTTGGAAGTGTCTTATTCC
>JAQGBX010008015.1:0-10898 GCA_034698745.1 Megaphyllum sjaelandicum
CCTGGCGTTGGTGTTTAGCCCTCGTGTGCAGAAATAGGCCAACGTTAAAAATCCACAAACCAACCAACCAACCAACCCAAATAAGCATGTGCAAAAACGTAAGGATCCAGCCTAATTTTCGAATATGGGAAACAACATTCTCAAACTAGTTGCAAGAGATGACTGCGAAGCATAAGTTTTCAGTTTACAATCACTTTCCATCAATTTGTACTTTAAGAATTCCACAGGGTTTGTCCAGGGAGTACCCATTTCCATTACCATTTGCCAAAAGGCTTCACTCACGTCACGGATCATTACAAGTTCAACGCGTGTCAAAATAAATAAAGACCATTTCTTCATTTTGTAGCAATTTCACTCACATCGCCACTTTTTCGAGAAATCTTCTACAGTTTTAGTGTTTAACCGAATTTCTACAAAATGTAAGCCTCGCAAAGGCTTTTTCCTGGACATAGGGTGATAACACAAAGAATGCTTACTTTCAACGTGCTTCTTTCAGCTTCTTTTTTTACAGCTTTGGGGCGCACAATGGACGCTGATATCAGCGTGATGGTCAGTGTGCTTGGTGGCGCCACTGCCTGTGTCATGCTATAGATGAAATATTCCGCGTAAAACCTTCCACATGCGCATTAGCATCTCATGATGAGTGCAGGACACGTTTTTACGGTACATATAGGCGGAATACAATCGATGACCAATAGTGATCAGTCTGTTCTTACAAGAAGTAAAAACTTCCGTTGAGTTTTCGAGCCAAAACGGTAATTTTCATGTTGAAAAAAATCGAGCTTGACTCGAACAACAACAGCCTCGTTTAGCTAGTTTATTCAATTGCAGAGCAAATATTTCGAAATATGAATCTTCTATCAAATGTCAAAAAGTTTTATAAAATTTCAATTTTTTTTCGAAAGTAAAGAAAAATCCACAATGCAAAAGCGATCACGCAAAAATTGTAAGGAACCTTCGTTTCGAAATCTTCGCGCTTCAAATTTTTCCTTCTATCCTATAACGTAATTAAAAAAGAAACAAAAGAATTTAACATTTTCTAAAATGCAATAAGCCTCACAGGTATACAGTAAAAACTCGATTTTATGACCTAATTGATGCCAGAGGTGTTTCTTAAAATCGAAAAGTTTACAGAATCGAGTTTCACATTCAAAACAATAGAAAACCAATTTAAAAAAATAGGAAGCAGGTCAATTAAGTTTTCTAAGTATTTTATCAAAAAAAAACCAATTACCGTAATCGTAAAAAATTACATGTTCATGTATATCACTTATGTTGGGCAGGTTTGAAAAAATCATGAATCTTCTTCTGTTTCACCATCTTTATCATTTTTTTTTGTCAAAGCCAAATCCCTTATTTTTTTAGTTGAAATAGCTGGACTACTGCTATGAGCAGGCCTCAAATGAAGTACCTACCTGTATTTAATTAATTTTCCCAAGTTTGAGACCTGCGCCATCAAAAAAATGCACGGTGTGGTCGGCAGGAGCGTCGTTCATAAAACAGAGTTTTCATATAATAGAGGATCATAAAATCGAGTTTTTACTGTAGATGAATCGTACCGCAAAGGGATGGGGGATATAAAAGTTGAAGTTAGAAGCGTTCCTTAAAACTAAAGCATATTGTAATTTTAGTATAGTATGGTTGTAGATGGCCAAAACTTTGTTGTTGGAATATGTGAGTGAGCGTCTTAGATCCGAGTCCGAGTTCGTTTTTTTCCATTCCTCCTCCGTTTAGTCGTTGCTCGCGCATTCGTTTAGTGCCTGCGTAAGGAGCCCGTAGACGACCTTCTAACCGAATCCATTCTCTTTTCGCTGGCATATAAATTGCTTAAATCTAATATCGCCTTTTTTTTCCTACTTCTTTTCCTCCCCGTCCCGCTCCTCGTAACACTCTTCATCTTGCCATTTCTCATTGCTGCCCTTACATTTTTAATGAAACGACTGTTTTTCAATTTTCTTTTCGGCGAAGAGCGCCGTACGCGCTTTTTTAGGCTATTATAAGATTGTATCCTGCGCCTGGTACGAAAGGCGCGTATTATCATCTCTACCTACATATAGTCAAGATTTGCTCGCCGAGAATTCACGCAACAACGAACCTGTTTTACATACATATTGAAAGTTTCGAGCTGTAAACTTAAACTCGCGCTTGGATTCACTCGCTCGCAATCTTCTTCTTTTTCTTCTTCTTTTTTTTTTATTATAAACCGACAAGAATGAATTATAATGCGCCGGGTTAAGAGATTGCTTAGGTATGGCGAATAATTAAGGTACGGTATGTGCCGAGTAGGCTATATGCGAGAAAAGTTTGGAAAGTTTGATTTCGGATAATAGAACGCGTCGTTATTACAGTGGTTTGTTCACTGTTTAAATTTGATCCTTGTCTATATACATGTATACTGTATATACTGAAGGTTGAAATAAAACAAAATATTCACATTAGACATTTCTATAACGGATGATTCCTATACGCGAAAACTTTATAAGTTGACCACCCCGCGGGTTAAAACTTCTCAAATTTCACAAACTTTTCACGACTTCACAAAACTAGGCCCAGAAATACGTTTCTGATATGAAAAATGTCGATCGTCAGTTTATTTCAAAGTAGTCTTTGAATAATTTTTAGCTTCCTCGATGCATAAGAGAAATATCAAATTTGTGGTAATAACATTTTAAGTTTTCAAAGAAACGTCTTTTATAGCGAACATGTAAAGTGGCTATTTGTATCAAAAACGTTTCAATTGGCAAGGAAAGTTTTAGAGCAATACTTACAGCTAACTGGTTAAATTATTAACCTTGTATACGCAACCGAGAGAAGATGTTATTGCAAAGTTGATCATTAAATTCATGATTTTCCTTGATATGGGTGAAAACACACAGAATGCTTATTGCAGGCGCTTACCACTCAGCGTACACTAGCCCCACGAAAAGGGATAAGAATGCAGCATGCTTTTTAAATGAGGGCGCAAACGAAATGAGAGTTATGATTTATGATTTTAGTATCGTGAATATGGGTTGTAAATCGCCAAAAACAAATGATACAAAATATGCGTAAGGTCCATTGTTTTACTTCGATACCAGAGAAGCTGCTTTAAGCCTCAGCGAAATGTTTCTTGGATACAAACGCGTCACGTCCTTGCATGATCACACTCTGTTGCACATGCCCCAAAGCATGGCAAACACTACGAACACAATTGTCATGCCGTGTAGCCAGCATTATTCTTTTTAGGGGTTTTGTGATTACTGGCATCCAGAAAACACAGGTCAATGGTCCAAAATTACTAAATGCGAAATTTCGGTTAATATATTCAGTACATATACAATATATTTTCTTTCTAATGGATACGTAAACAATGGTACATGAGCTTCATTTCATACACAAAATTATTAAAAAATACTGCGTTAAATTTCCTTCAGGCAATATGTTCTGTATATAAAACGTAAATCAAATTCGTTTTAGACTCCATAGTTCCCTCCCTGAGAAATTTATGTATATCCAAATACAGTCTAATCTCTAGGGCGTCAAAATTGGTTCGTTTAACACGTTGTTCGTGTTATCAGAAGTCATACAAAACATGACTTACATAACTAGTTTCACCAAGCTTGGATGAATTACTACCCCAAGTACATGTACTTGTACTGTATATGAGCGTGAAGGTGATTTTAGTTTAATCGAAGAATTTCCCGTTATAACGTACCATTTTTCATGTTGTCCAATGATAGTTTTAACGTAAAATAGCGCGAATATGCTCGGGAAGCCGAAAATTCATTCGTTTCAACCGAATATTTTTAATATCCGAATTTGGAATTCGTCTTAAACGAAGAAATGAACATTATTCGTCCATACCCCATAGGTTGGAGAAAGGAAATGAATCTCTACTGTCAGAAATTCGTATAGAGCGAGTTCTTCTTAATGAGGTTCCACTCTATTCCAAAATCGAAAAAAAATCGAAATAATTTTGGTATCGAACGTTTCGGATAAGGGATGCTAGACCTGTAATACAGTTTAATTCATGATTGATATTTCTTGGCGAAAGTAGCCTAACGTCTCGTCCACATATGGGGGCTTCGTGGATATACACTACGTGTCCACAAAATTACAATTATAAATATTCTGGTAAAAGTGGGTTGCTGCTCCCCAGGCACTCATCCTTCAACGTCCATTTCCATGGTCCCATTCATTTCTATCAGTTTATCAGCCCGAAATTCGCCCCAATTTCCTCCTCCCCCCTCACTTCGCCCACCCGCGTCCCCTAGTGGCCATATAATCGAGTTGACACTCATGATTCATACGGTTATCCACTTAAATTGTAATAAGTTAAATAAGCATTACATCACGGAGATGAATGGCCTATCGCTGCCATTTATCTAAATTCGAGCCGCAAAAATGACGCGCTGGTAAACAATCGCGACTTCAATCTCGGCCCATTACATTTATGCTTTTTACCACTAAAGGTGGTAAACCTCCATTGGGCAGGGAAATACGATGACTAAAAAGTGACTCAAATCATGCATCGTTATCACTGAAAACTAACTTGTGCGAAGTTGTTTGGTTGGCAACAACTACTATAGTTATAACAAAACGCACATATTTCAGTTCCTCTGTAATTTTTTAGACATGTTGGGTCATTTGGGCCCACACCATTGGGGTCCATTTCTCGTATTATTTTTATAGTTGTTTACTTGAGTATCCTGTAAAAACATGAATTTTCAAAGATTCACAACCAAATAATTATTTTTAGCGAGACTTCGCAGATTTTTTGGGTGTTCTGTACAGTAGATAAACAGGTCGAAATACATGTATATAAAAAAATTAAGAATCAGCGGGTGGCCCATTCATTACATCTACAGTCAAAAATTAAGATGCGCATGTACATTATAAAACATTACTGAAAAACCGTGAAAAATTCGTAACACGTTTCACACAACCGGAAACGATATTTACTCGTACATTTTTAGCCTAATAAAAACATCTTGATTTTGCCTATATACTGTACGTGTTTCTTATAGACATGTCATCAACAGTAAGACCCCGTTTCCGTGAGGCATTGGCCCCGAGGTGCACCGTGGGTAATATCGGACCCTACAAGATGTACATTTTATAACTCAAATATGCATTAATATTCATGAAAAAACACATTTAAAAAATATACGTATAGACATGAGGTGCAGCTAAAACGTTCAAAATCAGCACACCCATATATACTGTATTTGTCGGAAAACTAAAAAGAAACACGTACATTGAAGTACTTAGGTCAATTTGAGAAATATGACAAAATTATACCATATATATAGATAGTAATTACAAAATAAATCCTGTTGTTTTCCGCTTTTATTTTGCAACTCATTTTTTTAACGAAATGTTAGATCCTTTTGTTTGAATTAATACAAAGGTACAATGACTTATAACTCAAAAGTTATCACAAAATGTACATTTTGTTTTTTGTTCAGATAACAATTAAAAACCAACCCTGGTATTTTCAAGGAGCGAATTTTAAAACGCCATAAAAATAATAGGACAATCTAGACGAGTCCTACTTCAAGAGGGAAATTCAATTGGCATGTTATGCTTATTTCGTTAAACGATATCGTACATTATAATTGTTACCATTGGGATTAGTTTAATTGGGATCGGCTTGGTCCGACTGAGATTAACCTATTCGTTTACTTTTGATATCATTAAAACATCAACAAAAAAGACAAACTATAGTGACTCGGAACGGTTTTGTTTGTTTTAGGATTTTAGAAACTCCCTAAAAATAGGATTTGGAGACGTTTCACTTAAAACGTTCATCCGTATTACTCCCACCATGAGCTAAAAATCTTCCCACATTGCCAAGCATCGCTCAATTTACACGGAATAAAATACATTGTATAATACGGGTTTTTTACGCCTTTTGACAGCGTTAATCGTTAATTGACCCGACTGATTCATATTCATAAGAATTTCTAATTTTTCGATGTTTTAATTTTGACTTTTCCCAACCGTCGCATTCCCTGTATAGAATGCATTTGGAAACGTCTCCCCATGCAGCGTGGCCCCAACGGCAGCAAAGGCCCCTAGGGACACTCATGATGCTCATCCCGAAGCCTAACCGTTTCGATGCATGTTTCATGCCTCCATATATATTCGGGCAAAGGCAGTGCAAATGAGTTTTCTAGTCCATGTCTTCCGTCCTGGCCTGGCTCCAGCTCGGACCTTTTCCGTTGCCTGGGGCCGATTCCCCCGAGTGGCGGCGCGCCGACAACTCGTTCATCCTGCGAATCTTTCCAATTAGCCTAACGGCGTGTCAAGCTGGAAATTCGGCATGAATTATCGAGCTAATGGCTCCCCGGCGACCCGGCTGGACCCCTCAGGGCCACCCAACCTGTCACCTGCCCAAATTAGGATAAATTCGCGCGTTGGCCAGAATGGCCCCAAACCAGGCGCACCTACGTAGAAAGCGCGTAGGGGAATTCCCCTTATAACGTTCAACCCCTTACCTTATACCCCATCCATTTTCATTTCCATTGGCGCGTGCAAAGGGGGGGGGAGGGGGTCCTCGTGCAGCGCGCGTTTTTGCTCGCAATCAATGCGAACCCGAAAAATCTGAATGCTGAACTATTAATGTTTCAATGGGTCCCAACAGGGATAAATAATCCAAATTGCGCGTGTGTCTTTGCCTGCACGGACTCGCGTTTAAAACATTAATACCTGCGCTAGAAATATAAGAGGAATGAGGAGGAGGACGCCGACGGGGGAATTTCCCGGCCTAAACAAAAACCAATTGCGATATTAAGGCCATCATCTGGATATAATTACGACTATCAAAAACAATCCCAATGCCCTGAATTATTTAAGCGCGCTGAAATTGCGCGCTGGAATAAGACGAGCTGGTGAAGATGAGGGGGCCCTTTGTGGCGCTGCGTGGCTGGGTGGGGGGGGAAGGTTCGCGTGCCTGATGTACGAAGAGTCGAAATGCTATTTTCAATTATAGTCGTAAAATATGCAAATTTCGAGTGTTAAACGGTGTACCACGCTGACATATAACGCATTGCTGCAGTTGTGTAATCGGTTTGTTCGGAATTTACAAATAAGCAAACAGCGCAAAAACATCCCAAGATTCAGACTAATGTACGCAGACAAAAATCAAGATGTTTATGCCACTGCGAATGTAGGAAGAAAAAATTGTATGCAATTGCATGTGTTATACATCTTAAGTTTTTGTCTACGAGCATAGTATATATACATATCTGCGTTTAACATGCATCGAGATGTTTATAAGCAAAATGGAAACGTTCGACGAAATAACATGTTCAGTTGTGGAAAAACATCTTAATTTTGTCTAAATGTATATTCATTGTCTGAATTCAAGATGCAATGTTAATTGACACAGTGAAATCTCGTTAAGACTAATCTCAAGGGACGTCAAAATTCGTTCGTTTAAACCGTATAGCTTGTATTATTAGAAATCAGACAAAACATGATTCCAACACTAAGAACTAAAGTTTTATATGAGTTTGAATGAAATCCTATGCACAGCGAGCATGTATGAATTGGAAGGTGCAGCTGCAATGTTTAGGGGGAATTCCCCCTTATAGTGCATTTGTTCATGGTGTGTATACCATTTCGTTTAACCGTGACATAGCACGAATGTTTATAGAAACCCGAAAATGCATTCGTTTTATCCGAAGTTTTAATATCCGATCTCGGAATTCGTCTTAACGAAGAAATTAACATTATTTGTCCATGTTAAACCGTATGTTCGTATTATATGAAATTGAAATGAATTAAGAACATCTTAAATTAAAACAGGGCCACTCAGTGATAAATACACGCACCATGCAGGTCAAAAAGATGTTTTTATTTCAATTCAATTCTTTACCTTGCAGTAAGTACCTAGTACCATTTGGCAAGGGGGACCATTTTACAAATTAAGTCAGAAATTAATGCGCGTGCATAGATTTTGCAATGTGAAATTTTCAATTCCCCTTGGTTATTTACTAAGAAACGATCCAACTTTTAAGTTCAATGTTACTCTAAAACAATATCTTCGAAATGTTCTCGTTGAGAATAGACACTGTAGAAGACACCCTACTAAGGATAAAATGGCATGTTACGATTATCTCCCCTTCAGTTCTTCTCAAATACAGCCGCAAATCACAATTGATATACTGCGCGATGCAAGTTTCACGCGTGCACGCATAATAATTACATAAAACAGGGGAATTTCTTAGATAAATGCGCTTGGGGCCAATCTCACACGTCGGTTAACGTTAAAGTAGTTCATTAAAAATAAATATTTGCAAAAAAAAAGGGGATAAAATTAAAATAGTTATCAGTGTTTTTTTAATGCTTCGTTTTATGCCGAGAACGCTGTCATCAAAAGCCGAAATTAATACGCCAAGCCCCTTTTATATTAGTCATTTACTCGTATTTATTATTCCGCAATTTGCCATTTCATTTCATGCAGCTACAGTGTATAATGAAATAAAAGCAGGGCGTGAGATATAACGGCTCGCTATCACAGTCAAAACAAAAAATTGCACTCGAATATTTACGATTTAATGATAATTTTCTACTTACATGCATGTACAAATGTTTGTCAAAGTTGAATAAACTTCATTGTGTTAGAACTTTCCAGAACATCTCATTCATAAATAATGCGATTTAAACATAACATTAGCTCGTAGTTTACATTTAGAGATAAGAATGAAAACTTCTGCTCACTGACTTTGCAAGTATTATATAGACTGTAAAGGTTTGATAATTTTCTACTTCAAAATGTTGATGCCGTTTTTCAAGATTCATAAATCCTAGCAACTTTTTCGTTTATTTTTTAAATAAGCAAATATAAGAATAAATATTTTGGCGTATTTCATATTATCATGAAACGTCATTAAAAAAATTCGCTTTATACGGATTTCTGATAATACGAACTCATTTGCCGTTCCCTTACTAGAGTATGGATGAATGATGTTAATTTATTCGAATAAGACAAATTCCAAAATTCGGATATTACAAATTTTAGGATAAAACGAATATATTTTTGAGTTATCAAGCATCTAGTACATTTCATGTACTAGAAGTCGAATCAAAACTTCGTTCGAACTTTGATGAAATTTTATCCTATGGTTAAAATCATACATGTATTTTGTCTGACAAAATAAACGAACTACGGTTTAAATGAACACATTTTGAACGTTTCTTGACATTCGTTTTAATGAGGTACGATCGTGGTTTTTCGAAAAACCATATTCGAAATATGAAATAATTTTTACTCGTAGAGAATAAACAGCATCCCCTGTTAAAGTTTAAGAAGTTCTCTCTAAGTATAACATTTCTTTAAATTTGTATATTTAAATTTCAAAATCAATTTAAATTTTATTTGAAACAGCCGCAATAAAAACGAAAATGAAGAAACATAACACGTATACGGTAAAATCATTTTCTTAGACAATATTTTGAAAGTGGCAATAGTTTTGTCCCGAGGCTACAAGTCTGCATTATAATTTAGAACTTGTCGAAACATGTTTTGATAGAGTTCGAGAAGTCGTTTTCCATCCAATTTGTCAAACGTGATATTGGGCCCAAAATCGTTTTACCAATTGCGTTATTCCGGTTTTTTGGCCCATGGCTGACACGTGTAGCGTCGACGGCGCACCCGTTTAAATAGGCTTAACACCCGAGTCTTTTCCTCGGAGCAAATTTGATTCGAAAAAGTAATATAAATGGCGCACGAGTGAAAAGCAAATCCGTCAACGCATGATAAATACCTTTACATAATGTAAAAAGGGGTCCTCGATTCAATGCACGAAATAAGACTATATCGAACATGCATCGGGATTGCCTTCGACTGCGCTAGGGCTAAGTGAGGCCTCAATTCCTATCGAAGATGCTATTTTCAAGATGAGGAAAAGCAAACACCAGCACGTAATATTGCATTTTGTCAAAAACCACGCATCTCGTTTTTCATGCTCGATCATCCACAATTTGCCTCCAAGTCTATCCATTCATTATTGTCCGTGTATTGAAAAAATGACGGCGAAATATATGGAAGAAAAAAGAAATACATAACTCTGATTAATTTGAAAATAAAGTGCCGCCAACGGCACTATCGACGATATTTTTATCTCCGGCTACTAAATCGTAAAAACAATTTGAAATAACTTAAATAAAACGAATCTCGTGGATAAATAAACAAAGTTTTACAGTTAAAAAATATCGAAGTTATTTATTTACTTAACCCTTAAATAAACCTTGACCAACTACGCAGCATCGCACGCATGCAATCAGTGTTTGCCGAGCCTCAGGGGCTCTTCTCAAGGCCCAATCGTTTGGCGATTGCATCTTCCAGCAGGTTTTTTTTTATTAAATTGTCGATTAAAGCAAAATGCAATATGCGACAATGCATTTAGATAATAAACTACACCGAATTGCACCACAACGCATTAAACTTAATTCCCATTAACGCATTAACGCATTCAAGATCGTAAGGGCAGACCTTGCGGCCGAAAACTTTTAAGAACATTTCAGTTTAACGCTTACGTGCACTCAATAAAAACAATTCATTTTCAAAGATGCTGATGTTTTTTAATTTTTGGGTAACGTCGATTGTTTCAGAGCCATACAATACGCAATCATAAATTTAACATGAACATACTATACATACATGTACATGTATCGTCTGTCCATAGTTTTCCCATTTACGTTAAACATTGCATGACCTTGTAACCTTTTAGACAAGTTAAATTTTTATATGGCCATAGACGAGGCCCTGTGTATGTTCGTACGACGCCATAACTGATATTTCCACATTATTTGCATCTTTTTGAAAATTACTGGACGAGTATCCCTAATCCGAAATGCTCCAATATTCGAACCTTTTACTGAGATAGTAACACCTTAAGTCGGGTACACAC
>JAQGBX010008016.1:0-10893 GCA_034698745.1 Megaphyllum sjaelandicum
TTTAAGGTGGCTTTAAAAGAGTGTCGCTTAGTGGTATTGCAGACGCTTACCACTAAGCGACACTGCGAAAAAAAGCCTTAAATGATTGGCTTTAAAGCTCGTTGTGAAGGTACCCTTAGGCTAGTTTTATGCTGCGTTTTTTTTTTTTTTTTGTTGCTTCGATTTAGTACGAGTTGTTTTGTTGTTGCTGCTACTTGGTAGTGGGGTTGGATTGGCGAAAGAAAGTTTCTGCGGATTGCTCGGGGTAAAGTTTGTTTCCTCGAATGATCACCAGAAGGCGCGGGCTTACTTTGTTGTTGTGAAAACGTGTGCGGTCATTGCTCATCTTTCTCGTTTTTTTTTTCTTTTTTTGCGAAGAAATTTTTTTTTACTGGATGGTGTTGTTGTTATGGTTTATTAAACTTTAGTTTTGGTTGAAAATACTATGAATGACGTAGTTTTCAGATGATTGCGAAGCAGGCATGTGAATGTGAATTAGGCATACAAGATGTATGCAGTACATGTAGATGTATATTTACAGTCAGTGTTGTTTACATGACTGTACTATTATATGTTATATTACTGTATAGGATCTCGTAAAAGTATTCCTTTCTTTAAATTTCAGGCTGTATTTTTAATTATTGAATTTTTTTACAAATATTTGTAATAAAAGACGTACCGTATGTTTAGTAGACCACGAATGGGAATGAACTGCACTACTGTATATAGCAAGAAACAGGAAAAAAATACTATTTAGAGTTCATTTGAACATAAACCATTTTTAGCGGTTTAAAGCCCGGTATCGACTACGACAAACGGTTTGTCAATTGGCTCGTGAAAAAATAAATTTACAAAGAAATTCGGACAAGCGAACAAACCGAAAAATGATCTGGTACAAACAGTCTGTCCTTCCTGGCGAGTGTCGGTAACATCAAAGAAACAAAATTAGAACTACGTCACGTAGTTTGCTGCTCGTGGAGATATCAGCATGACATTTTCCTCAACAGAAAAAAATCCCCACGTCGAATAATGTTCCACGAGTATATGATTAAGCAGATAATTGCATGAAAATCGTCTGCATGGTGGATTCGTTCGGTGTAAATGGTTTACCATTTGGCGAATTTCACTTGTCCTAAAAGAGTACACTCGGAGCACCCGAGTGTACACTAGGGTACTCCCGGAGTAACCACTTTTTTTGGACAAGTGAAATTCGCCAATAGTGTGTACACTCAGTTTGTTGAAACTTATCCGGACAAACGATTTTCATGAGCCGTTTGTCGTTTTTTGTTTGCCGTAATGGGTGGGTACGCGGGGCTTAACGAGTCTATTTCTGCTTTTTATTATTCACATTTGCCGCTACCTGCAGTTGGACGCTGCCAGCTATATATTCAAAATGCGAATGGGATTATAGTTTCAAAGTACCGACATACTGTACCGGCTACCGGCACACCAATTGTGTTGAATAAGTTCGAGATCATGCATGGCATGGGCGCGAGCACGAGCCAATGAGCGTTATGTTCCACTCTTCGAGAATCCGTTTCACTGCTAAAAAAAAAGTTAAAATTGTTCCGTGACACGAACTTTACGTGTACGGGAGTACACGCAGACTCGACTAACACTGTTAAATAAGCACGTGACTACGAGATTAGCCACAGCATGAAATCATTACATGTAGGACGAAAAGACATCGAAGTGGTAAGAATCGTTTTTATTTTGAATGTTGGTATTTGCTGGGCGTCAGACGGCAGTAGTTGTTACTTTTTGGTCGCCCCTCGTGCGTGCGTGTCTCCCTCCTAGCTCCGTTTCGCGTTTCGAGTGTTTATTGCAGGCAGAGCGTTTGGCGGTGGGCGGTTGGGCGACGGACAGGAAGGCTGTAGTTAGCGGGGAAAAACTACGAGGACGCCGCCGACAGGGGGCGCGGCGGCGGCGAAGATTATTTGGCAGCTTTTGCCAGTCAGGCGTGTGAGGCATGACGTGCTGCTGCTGCTGCGTGTGGTCGTTAAAAAGCCTGGCAATCGCTTTCTCAAACGCAACGCCGTTTTAATAACTAATGCGTTTATTGGCAGGAATTTTCCGTTCGTTGCGCCGCCGTTGTTTTTGTTTTGGCGCTTCGGGGAGGAAGGGGGGGGGGAAACGAGAATGTGGGGGTAGGTAAGTGGTTTGGGGAAAGGCTTTTACTCCTCCCAACCCATGCCCTTCCACCTCTCGCGCGCTAGCTGCCCGGCTCGATCCTAATGTCGAAGGCTACGTAGGTGGCGCCACGGTGGTTTTACTGGATTTTTTGAAGATTATAGGGAAATACCGTAACTCCGACAGGGAATTTTCTAGGTTTTTTCAGCGGCCTTAAGCGCTCCATTTCGTCTTCGAAGAAAAAGGAGGCGACTACGTGCGCTAAAGAGGAACGATGTCTATCGCTGGTTTTTCTTTTTTTTTTGGGAGGGGGGGGGGGGAGGAGTCACTTCAAGTGGCGCCTCTGGCGGTCAGTGAATCCTTAGGATTGAAAGCGTTGTGTTTAAGGGGTGATAAAACTGAAACTTGGACAGGCAGTATCTGAAAGGGGTGTTTATGAGCAGCGATTTTTCGTGGTTTGAGTGCCATGCATATCTAACCTAAATGTAAGAATTGGACCATGGTCAGAGGACCAACTCGAGCAACCTTATCAGTTTAAAGTAGAGATGGATCAGCTGAACTACAGAGTTGAGTCGAGTTTAACTTGTTTTGTTTGGACTCGATTACTGGAGTTTGCTCTGACTCGGAATTATGTTCTACCATTAATTGACTATTATTGTTCGAGTCGAGCTTCATTTTTCTTAGATTTGATATTGTTGAAAATAGTTGCTCAAACTCGGCATTTCAACACCAAAAAACCCGTTTCGACGCGTAAACTCACCGGAAGTTCAGCTCGCCCATCTCTAGTTTAAAGCCAGTTATTTGGACTGACAGTATGACATTTTCAGCAATCTGAAAATGATTTATTAGCATCAGAATTGGGGTGGAAAATGGATATCCATATTTTGGTATTTCTTTCGATGTACAATAGTACATGTAGTTTATACATGTATATCGAACGCCAATCCCACTGTCGTTCGTCGCAGCTTTTTCGTTATTTTTGCTCCCAAGTTTCCGAGATGGGAATTTTCTCGTGTTCGGATTTTTCTATAGGTTTGACATCTTATTAGGTTTCCAAAAATGGCGCTCTTAGGGGATTATGTTGCCTGTTGTACATCGCCATCTGTGGCTAGGTTCTTAAAAAAACGAATTAGAAAGTTGCCTTTTTTGACGGTGAATTACGTTAACCAAATAAAGAGCATTAATTTGTTTGAACGTGAAAATTGTGGATCTCTGCACGATGGCGGTGAATTTCTTTTGATATGTATACGCGAATCAAGATATCTGCTTCAATTTTTTACCGGTTTTATTAGTTCTTTTTTTTTTTTTTTCGTTTATAAATTCGCCTCTAGCTTTCAGAAATCCAAGATTTCCCCCCGTTCATAAAAGCGAAACTGAAGGAAAAAGAGAAAAAATACATAACGTTGAACCGCATTCGATTTTTATGGTAGAATGACGTCACACCTTTTCCGCATTGATTTTAAGCATGAAGATTTGCTTCGTCTTATCATCACTCGAATTTTCCGACTTGCTTGTCTGCCACTTTGTGGAAAAAAAGATTTTTGATGATAAATTAGTAATCTGTACGTACACTATATATTTCCAAAATTTACTATTTCTTTAATTTTGATGACAATTAATAGTAATTAAGACATTTACTTCAGATGGACCGGGAATGGGTTGGTTGATGAGGTTTAAGAGCACAGTCAAAAAAATAATGTTATTAATTTCATTGAGAAAATCCACTGTGAGAGAAACGGTGGTTTTTGTAATACTCTTAATTATCGGTTGCAGAAATGCAAGTGTTAAACCTTCACTGACCTGAAGTATGACAAATCATTGGTCAGTACTTTTGATCTGAACATATATGTCCTGTAATCACTGAGATTTATTGAAAATATTTCTTCTGTTATCATTGTCTTCAATTAAGGTTTTAGAAATATGTTAGCTTTACCAATAATAACAAATTTTAAATAATTGAAATTAAAAATATCACCTTATTTTTCATACGTTGAATGTTCCTTGTTCAAGGTTTTCATATTAACAGAAATTATGAAATGTAATTGGTAATTTCATATAGGAGTATTCGATTTAGTTTAATTAGAGTAATTAAAGAACATTCTATTATAGAAAATGTTTTGTTTGCCTGGAAATTCCCCCATCAATATATTTAGAAGAAATGGCTGAATTATTGTACAATTCCTAGAAAGAAAAAGAACGTTGAAGTTATCTGGTAAATTAACGTAGGCCTAAACTTAATACAAAACTGAAAATCTGATATTTCTAGGCTAATAGTAGTATACCGCTATATCGTCTTGTCTACTTGCAAGAAAGAACTTCATTCACTCGTTAATTTTACATTTAGTTAGCAAAATGTGACATAAAAAAGTTGTTTTATTAATGAAAAAAAAAACCAGAAGTATTAATTCTCAAATCAATAAAACTAACAGGGACTTGAACCTTATACGAATCGTTGATTTTTAAAAAAAAAAAAGTGGAATAACCTCAATATCGACTTTAACAAAACGTTTAACGGATTGAATGTAGTATCAATCACACGATCACCTAACCAATGCGTAACAATATTTTGAGTTAATTTCATACTTAAGATTTTTTTAAAAAATAAACGGGAAAATGCAACAACTCGTTTAAACATTCGTTATAGAACCGAAAAGCAATGATAGATAGGTATAGGCCAGTATACGCTTAAGTTGATATCACGCTATAGATGATAGATCCGCCTAGCTTAGTGCACCGAACGATCGGGAGTACTTTCCGAAAGCTCGGCAACGTGGCTCGGAGCTTTTTGCAGCTTCGTCCTGCACGTATTGATTTCCGATCCAATTTGCAAACTCTCGCTGGCTCAAACCTTCGAACTTAAGATAGCGTTGATCCGAAGGCAATTTGACCACCAGACGACCATCGAGTGACCCGAAGCAGCGGCGCCGTGACCGTAGAGGAAATCACGCGGGCTTTAAAAGCGAGCGCCAACGCATTTCCGGTCCACGTTGCGGCTTGCATTGGCGTTAAATAGTCGACGCACTTTTGGCGACGTTAGGCCTGCAGCGCAAATCGATTTCGTCGATTTTTGGCTCAATTTAGGCTTACGGTGATTATGCCGCGAAAGGGCCCCGTGCCATTTGCCGCATTTTTTTTTCCCTTTCCCTCTCCCCACCCCCCCCCCCCCCCCCCCTCCTCCTACTTCGCCATTTCGCGTGCGTGCGCGCTGCCAAAGTTGAGCCTCATTCAATATTAATAGATAGGCACGCGTGCGGCGTTTTTCCCTTTTTCTTAACTTAAAACGAATAAACCATCGGTTTCCTTTAATTGGTCTTTAAAGCTGAGCCTTCGAACGCTTCGCTTCTTTTTCGCATCGCGACGACGGTATAGAAATTGAAGCGCTTATCGCCATCTTTTTGCACCCCCCCTCCCCGATCGATTATTAACGGATGGCGAATATTAAAGGGGATGAATGACGATAAGTGTGTGGCGGGGGCAGGATAGGTTAGGACGCTTTGGTCTCGGTCGTCTCGTCGGGTTACCGCGGGAGGCGCTACCAGCGCCAACAGATATCTTGCGGTGTTGTTGTGACGTACATTAGATTAAACTCTTTCCAAAAAGTTCAGTTTAGTTGCATAGATTATCGAAAGTATTTTCCCTAAACGCGAGGCCGGGTATACGTATTTGGATGGGAAGGGAAGGGGGGGGGGGGGGAGAAGTCGTTGAATATGGATGATTTCTGGGACAAATATTTGCGATTTGATGGTATTCGAGCTGAAACTGAACTGTAGACGGCGCTGGGGTCGCTTTCCGGTTCGAATATCAATCATGGCGTCTTTCGAAATGCGCTGGCTTTCGAGGAGACGTGAACAAATAGCGTTAGAAATTGTAGCGTCGAATCGAAGATTTCACGGGTAGGATTTCATAATGAAGTGCGAGGTAAATTAATCAAAAATCATGTCATGTATGATGTTTTCGTTGCTTAGAAATCGGGAAAACTGCGTCATTCACGTAAAGCGTTTAGAAACGTGATGACAATCGGAGAAATGAAATTTCATACTGTATGTTCTATAATTCATTTGGTGTGTTGGCATGCATGGAAAACTTGTATGCATGCATGGACCTCGAAAAAATATTTCTAAAGACCCGTACAGACTACGGTAAACAAATATCCACAAACGACAAACTGCTTGCCCAAAATCGTTTGCCCAAATTAGTTTCAACAAACGGAGTGTATACACTATGGCAAACCATTTTCAAAAAACGCATTCAGCCAATCATCTGCTTAATTCTATACCTGTGGAACATTATTCCACGTGCGGACTTTTTCTGTTGAGGAAAATTTCATGTGAAACAAAACATTTTGGATGCTTTGATGTTACCGACACTCGCCATGAAGGACAAACGGTTTGTTCCAGATCATTTTCTTTGGTTTGATCGTTTGTCCGAAATTGTTTGTAACATGTTTTTTTTTCACAAACCAATTAACAAACCGTTTGTCGTTTTTTGTTGTTTGTTTGCCGTTTGTCGTAGTCTGTTAAAGGGCTAAACACATAATTTGCGGATCGATATGATTCACAAATTGCAATTCACAGAGGGTAATTTTTCCGAAAACCTGGGTGCTTGAGGATATTCTTCAGGATTGAGACAATTCTGATCATTTGGTAATGATAATATCTAGATATGTTGGACTCGTGAACATCATTTAAATCGAAAGGACATTTTGAAAATTTAAACGGCAAATATTGCCAACTGCAATTATTTATAGTACACGTATATAATGCTTAAAATGCATTATTGTAAGTACTGTTGTTGGATTGCCCAGATACTTATACCCACCAGGAACCCTCTTTTCCAGACGACTGCAGAAATAAGATATCGAAAAATAATACGTGCGAAATAATTACTTTCGAAGTTTATGTTTAGATGTCATGCATTCTTGACAGAATCATTTTCCCCAATTTTCAAATTACTCCCGTAAAAACTTTTGGTTCGGTAATTTTTTTTCTGCGTTTGTATTTATTTCTAATTTTTGTATACCGTATACACGTACATCTTCCAGTAAAAGCGCGTGCAAGTAGGGGCGCCTTGCAAAATAATTGTCATCGTTGTTTTCCGCAATCATCCTAAAGCATTGTTGTAATTTGGTAGACAAATTGAGAAAAGGACGTGAATTAGGTTTCGTAACTCTTCCACAACTGTCATGTACAAGTTCGCTGAACGGAAACTTATTTGTGGCGCCCCCTGTCGCCTCGCTCTAGCTCAATTTTTTTTCGTCGTCGACGTTCGTTCTTTGTTCGTTCTGTTGACGATTTTTTAAAAATTTTGCCTTCAACTCATTTTTTTCCGCCATTTCGAAAGCCCAGATTTTAAGACAAAAGCGAAATTTTCGGAAGGCAAAAGTTTGCGCGACGCGCACGCATCGGCTTCCATTGTGCGCGTCTTTCCCTCGGCTCCCATTTCCATTAGAGGGGGAGATGGGGAGGAGGAGGGTCCGGGAGGGGGAGCCCCCTGCCGAGCGCGCAGCCGGCATCCTGCAATTAAAACAGACGGGAGAGTAATTAGGCGAAAACCACGTGAGCCCCCTCTGACTGCCTGCTTAGGGGAGGCGCGGGGCCTTTTTTCATGAATAAAGGGGGTGGCGAAGGGGAACGAGGAGATTATAGCGCGTCTTCGGTGGGGGAAAACTAGACGCTAGGGGGAGGCACTGCAGCTCTAGCCTAGCCTGACTACCGTTTGATCGCCAGCTGGCGCCACTCTTGTTGTTTTTGTTTTGCATAGTGCGGAGGGGGAAAAGGGCCAAGTGCTAATTTTTCAACTTTAATTAAATCTAATCTATCGGCTTTAAGGTTGCGCGGCGCTCTTTTTCGACGCTAATAAATCGTTGATTAAGAGATTCTACCGGTGATCCGTCTACAGATAACGATGGTACGTGTAAATCGTTGGGAATTGCATATTTTTTTAAAACATTAAAGGAATTAAAACGTCGTTTTATTCCGGGCGCGTGTTGTCGTCCCTGGATGGCGCTCATGTAAATCCCAAACGATGTTTTTTAATTCATTTTGAATGAAACCTGGGGGAAATTTAAAAACGCGTATTCCCAATTTTTGATTTATATCTCAGGACGAATTTATTTTATTATCAATGTTTCGTTTTTGTGCCTTACTGCTAGCTACGTAGACAAGCTGTTAAAGTAAAAAGCAGGCAGGAATGGGAAGGCGTGTATAAAAGGTTGGACATGATGACATCTACAGTATATCCTGGATAGATAGGCCATGTCGGGACACGTATAAATGTCTAATTATTGTATCCCCATGATTATAAATACCCATATATGCCAATGAAATTACCGTAACTGTCATCATTAATTGAAAATGACAGCATGTGGCAGATTAAAATTGGTTCGGATGGAACAAATTGCTAATCGAGTAACCTAATATACACGTATACTGTATATGACCGTCACCGTGTTACTGCAGGCCAAATAACTAGTTTCGGTTTGCAAATATTGTACCGGATTACAGTCGAGGCAATGTGATGCCATTTTCAATAAAGATGGCGGACTAGTTTTTTATGGATATCGAGTATATTTCCTTGACGCGTCTACGTTTCTCCGGAAAATTCAAATGACGTGCATTTTTACACCACTTGTTATGCATTTGGCCTGATCATAAATTCAACACAGTTAATCGACATTGACGTATTTTACGTCAGATTATTTGAAGCGTAGGGTTCGTGGTCTATTTGGCGGATTGGAAAACAATTTGTATGCAGATGGGGAATATCCTCGCTTTCGTCGTGCTCCATGAACCGCGGTATGACCCTCCAGATGACCGGCCCTTCGCACGCTTGGTCGCCCATTTTAAATTTCCACGCTTTGGGGGAAAAAAAAGTAAAAATACTTTGTTTTTTTCATCCCTCCTTTCCGTTGATTGCATTTTTCCAGCGTCTAAAATCTAAAAGAACGGCTATGAAAGATCAGACTGGGTCATTATTTAGGTCACCGTAAGAGGTCAAACCATAGCAGGGTTTTCTCTCATCTTTTCAGCCACTGCGGGGGGTTCGAATGACGCCCGCGTGGGTGCGCGCGCTTTGCTTTATTATTATTATTTTTGACAACAAAAATGAGCGTGAAATCCACACCGTAAACACCCCTAATTTTAGAACACGAAGTTGAACGGGAATAATATTGGTCGTGCTGGGTATACGAATCTTCAGTTGACGTGAAACTGCATTTCCCTTTGGACCAACCATCGTGTTTACTCCCGGGAGTCGTCCATTAAATGTTGTCATGACGCCCTGGGTTAAGGCGGTCAATGTAGTGACGTCCGACGTGGCCTCCAAATGGACGACAAACGCGTGACATCGTATTGCGGAAGTAAGCAGCTATTATTACATTGACGTTTACAGAGTTTTACCCATAACGTAATCACCTAGCGTTTGCACTGGTGTACTTTTGGGATGCGGGGCCATAAATGCCAACCTGGGAACAATTCGTTCGAAACAGTCACCTCAAAATGCTATGCAAAGGTTAATTTTTTACTCGTTCGGACAATAATTGTGTTGACGTCGTGAGTATTCTCTCGCCGAGCAATTGTAACAATTTTCCTAGTAATCTGGATTCTGGATATTAGATATTTCTTGGGCGGTATATCATTATGCCTTAAAAAATGAACTGACGATTTTGTTTACTTTAGCGCTCGTTAGATGGCGTGTAGGCGGCTAGCGTTGTTGTTTGTTGAACATCTATTACTGTTAGCCATCGATATGTATTCCCATAGTTTGTTGGGATGTTGGACGATGTTTACTGTTAAGGTGTGAACACATGAGGTGGTTTCTATTTCTGGAGATAGTATTAGTGTTGGATATTTACATTCAACAAAAAAATAGGGCCCTAGCACACTACTTTCGATCAGAATCCAGGAAAAGTAGCCTCGGAGCCTACCTTCGATACCAGAAAACACGCGAGAACTACGCATACGCGAATTTTCAAACGTACAAAGTATTTTATCACAAGTTTGCCCTCACGTGAAAATATGGTGATTTACAACTAACAGAACTCGAAAATAAAATATCACGGTTGGATCCAACATTTTATTGTACTACCTGTCAACTGGATTCTCCGTGGAAATAAATTACCCGGAATAGGTTCGCTTTTTACTTTGGCAATTTGAAATCACCCAGCTAGATAGCAATATTTCGTTACAGGTGGGGGATTCGTCATTCAATAATATAGTTATAAAAATGTTTCGTTAACAGCCGTGTGCCCAGATTTTCAATAGGGGTACTCAGGCAGAAGCTCCGCGTATCGCCCTTTGACAATGTTGAGCCGGCCATACACAGGGGAAAGTTATATAGCTGCAAACTTGACAATTTTAGGCATGTCCGAAAAGTCAAGCGCATATTTCTGAGCATTTTACTAACCATGGATTTTAAAAAAGGGAATTTCAAACTGAAAGTAATTAGACTTCATTTATGTTTTTATAAGTGACAAATTAAAAAAAAATAGTTCTCGTAATTATAACATGCCGTATTTCCAGATATTACTTTATATGGCCGGATTTGAAGTCACGTGTGCAAACTCGACACGCTAATAGGGAATAAGGCTCATCACTTTTGCACACGTCACTTAGTCAAGGCTGTCAAATTGCGATTCGCGAAGCTTTTATCTGAGTACGCATATTAAAAATGCTCAAAATACAGTAAAATGAAAAGTTTTTTAGTTACGCGAGTAAAAATTACCGTTAACGATTTGCCTTTTTTTAAAACGGGCTCATCCATAAAGCGCGTGCTCGTAGACGCGCC
>JAQGBX010008017.1:0-10892 GCA_034698745.1 Megaphyllum sjaelandicum
GAGCTCCGAGCTAATACGGATGCTTACTATTGGTCTTTCTTTTTGAGTGCGATTAGACGTTGGAATAATCTTCCTGATGATAGTTCAGATTTAACTCAAGTTTAGTTTAACAATGGTTACTAAGTCGCAAATGATGTAGGAGCTTTCTCCTAAAAACGGGCTTGACCCCTATACCATATGGCATTCAATTGCTGACTGTAGGGTACTGAGTTGAATTGAATTGAGGCTTTTTATTTTGTTCCGTGTAAATTGCTGGTACACTTTCTGCATTTGAACTCCGGTGTGGTTGAGCTACAGTGGGAATACTACTGCTCACCTTGACTTTACCTAACCTGATGGTGTTGGCAAAATTCTGAACTTTCTAAAACACACTTCATTTTTCTTTGAGTTGATGCACCGCGCTTTTGGGTCTAGAATAGCCTTATCGGACTCTGCTATCCACTCGTGTGTCGGGCCCTCAAGGGTAGCGCGTCTGTCTACATTCACGTCCTGCTGCCTTTTTCCGCCGTTTTGATGCCTTTCTATGCCATTTTCTATGTTCCCTGTGCTGATCATTTGATTTTGTCTACATTGCTCTAACTACTTGATTGTTACCCTTGCTTTTGCAAATAGTTATTCCGATATGACATTCACCTAATCTTGCAAAACCTCTAACCCAGACGCTCTAAATCTCTTGCGCACTACGATACGAGCTAACGTGCGCTAGCGACTTCCTCGTCACACTCGATAAATCCCGGGCAGGTTCTGTCTCGCACTGTTACACTGACGGCCTGGGGGCCTGGCACTGCCTGGTGTCCTATCTCCCATTTCTAAGGAGTCCAGCTCGACGATCATCAACAGTCGCAAGCGCTCTTTGTCTCTGTGAAAGCGCTCTCCTGGAGCGGGGCCTGATTCAAAGTCGCTAAACCACCCTTCCATTGCCGATTTCGCACCCGATACCGACAACTCCGCTGCTTCCACTGCTGGGGTGCCCTCCTCTGGGAAGCCTGGGGGTGTGATTATGCCGTCTCCGCCGGGGAGTGCATCTTGTTTTTCACTGTCTTTCCCCACACTGTCCACTGCTCCTCCTGCCACCACCGCCGAGACACCCACCATGCCTGCTGCTTTGACCCCTTTCTAGATGGTGCCATCTCCAAGCGTTCGCAGATGACGTCCTCCTCATTGCTTGTGCATGCTCTGAAGCCATGCTGTCCGCTAGGATCTCTGCTGCGCTTACCATTGCATCGGATTGGGGTGCTTCATTTAAGCTTACGTTCGGCGCTGACAAGACCGAACTCATCTGCTTCATTAGGGCTGCCTGATACATTCGGGTCACTATGGATGGTGCTCCTGTCACGCGTGTCGTATTTCTCCGGGTCCTAGGAGTCATCATAGATAAACACCTTCGCTTCACCGTCCACGTGAAGCGCACTTTGGCTAAGGCTCTCTCAGCTTACAAGCAGATATCGCACATCACCCGCGTCTCCTGGGGTTTGTCCTCCTACATCCTGCGCACTCTTTACAAATACAATCCGACTTAAAATGGTTAAATGTCTACTAAAATTCATTTGAAGAACTCTTTTCTCATTCCAACTCATAACTCATTTACTTTAGGCAATTATGAACTATTTCTTATATGCAGAACTTAACCATTTTCTTAGCTATTTCCATGGCTTTTCTAAATCTCATCCCTCTGGGTACTACTTTCTCAAATGTAATGTTTAAGTTATAGTTGTTATTTTATAGGTGATATTTTACAGGTTTTTTGCTCCTGTTAGCAACATGGTGAACAATGACATAGACATGGATCAGCTTATTTCTGAAGTGTTTACAAAATCTACAATATGGGACAAGCGTGACCCTTTACATACTGAGGGTTATGAAGTATTTGAAAGTATACGACTGGTTGTAAAGGCAACTGATTTATTTTCTTGTTGAGTAAACAACGAATGAACAGCTGCTGCCTTATACACAGTTTTGGCGGGGTAAAAACTATTATGTTAGTCCTGCACTGAAAATCCAACAAAATTTCCCATAATTCAGTTTTCCCCCTACACTGTTATGCCCTTCACTGCATAGCACTACACTTCTCTACAGTTCTCGACACATACC
Source organism: Megaphyllum sjaelandicum (assembly GCA_034698745.1). Taxonomy (NCBI): domain Eukaryota; kingdom Metazoa; phylum Arthropoda; class Diplopoda; order Julida; family Julidae; genus Megaphyllum; species Megaphyllum sjaelandicum. Next base: position 2,092 of record JAQGBX010008017.1, read on the forward strand.
AACAGAAATCACGTTGACAAATGTGGTAATATTATCAGTAATGATATGAAAATTGACGGTAGGTTTTCTTAAAATCTTACGAATCAACTTATTTGTTAATGCTCCTTACTTCTTTACTTAAGTGATGCAAACTTTTATTTTTTTATTTTACCATAGTGATAACCCTCTGAAAAAAATGGAAGTATTTGCGCGATCAATTTAACACTGAACTTTATAAAATAAAGCCTCCGTGTTCCGGTGATGCAGGGGGTGTATCAGATACCCCCAGATGGAAATACTTTTCCTCGTTGGAGTTCCTGCGAGTTGTGTGTGAAACATGCAAGAGTACTGGAAATATCCCACTTTCTTCAGCACAGTCAGCAGAAATCTCTGAATCAACTATGGCCTATGAAACAAAGCACAGATCCAACGATGCTGTTTTACCCACAATTGATGATGCCCAGATTAAAGAAGGATGTCAAGAATTGGTTCCAGACGTTCAACAAACTCCCCGTAGAAGAATTCCAGAAAACGAATGCGTCACTTCAACGGGATCAGGCCCAAGTAATGATTTTAACAGGCCGTATGGATATAGGCGCAAGCTAAAGATGTCGGATGAGATGCAGGATAACTTTTTGGAAGTTGAGCGCAGAAAGGTAGCATTCTTAGAAAATACAAATAAGGCCAATGTGGTTGTTGATGATTTCCATTTTTTGCAAAGTCTGTAGCCCCGGTATTAAAAGGATCTGCCCTGAAAACAAGTGCAATTTTCAGAAACGGGTGCTTGACCTAGTACAGGAGTATGCATTTGGACATGCGCAACTGGCAATCGACTCAGAAATGGCGAATGGTCTTTTGAAACTTTCCAGTAAAGTTTTTTTTAGGGTACATACCCTTATTTTTACCGTACTGTAATAAACATTTGTTTAAAAGGATATTTTAAAGTTGAGTCATTTCTTTAGTTAAAACATTTACTACAACTGTCAATGGATCTCAGAGAACATGTCATCAAAAGGTAAGGTGTTGCCAGGAGACAAGAAAATAACAAGTTGCCCTTTCCCGTACATGGGCAATGAACAATTACATGTTGTAAGCTAAGGGATTGTTCACGAAGTAATTTTTAAAGAGACTACGGACATTTTTTGCTTTATTAGTAGGTCTTCCAAGGGGTTTGTAAAGATTTGGCGGAACAGGGACTACATTTTATTCAATCAAATGGTGTTGCATCCCTTCTTTATCAATATCTTCTTCAAAATTGACATCAGTTTCAATGCTTTCAGAAAGTAATCTCTGTTTTGAATATACAATGCCAAATGCGCATTCAATCGATTTCCTCATCCTGGACAATCGTTTATTGAACATTTCTTCATCAATGTCGAGGTCACCCCTAGCATACGGTTTAAGGAGACAATTAAGTGAAGGGTAGGCTTCATCGCCAAGAAACACAAATGGCGTTCTGACATTTGTTCCTGGTAAAAAACTTGGCTCTGGGATTCCAAGTCACTTTTTAGCAATCGCTTGATACAATCCAGATTCCTTAAATGTGCGACCGTCGGTCGCACCAACATCGGTAATTGGCATCTGCAACACCCTGCAGCACCATGGAGAAGATTTTTTTGTAGTTTAAAAACATCGATACAGTATTATTGGGGCATTTAATGTGAATATGTTTCCCGTCGATCGCTTTAAGACAGTTTGGTAAATTCAGAATTCTGTAAATGTCCCTGGAAATTTGTGGAAACATTTCTTTTGTTGGTGATGGCATGTGATCAGGCTGAAGGGATGTCCATAAAGCAGGAACAATTTCCTTCACAATGGGTGACACAGTTGATGGACCCTTACGGAAAGTGAAGGCCAAGGATCTTAATGATGCTTCTGTGGCCAGATACCTTAAAAATGGGTAAAGAAAACAGCGGATTCAGATCTACATTACTGTAATACAATTGTTCCTGATTCCCAGCATTCGAAAAAGTACTGGCTTATCAATATTTGCAATACAACATCCTGCTACACGAACTGGATCTTCTGCTCCAGCACCAACTTCCCAACAATATCATGATGGCTGATGGATGAACACCAAGGGACAACTTCGATGGCACCAGTGCCCAAACCTTGCGCAGAAATCCACAGCGCCAGGCACGGAACACGAAGATTGCCGCATAAGCTACTGTCCCGACTTGGATCTACTTTCCCGACCAGTTCAGTACTTAGTTCTTTTTGGACCTCTCATTTCTGGGCTGTGATGGTGGTTTTATTCTTGTTTAACTTATTTTTGTTTTTGGATGAAATATGCAACCTCTAAATGGACGAGTTTTTTCGGTTTTAGTTTTTTTTTTCGTTTTTCGTTTAATTTTAATTATTTAAAATTTCAACATTTGGCGGCCTTTAAATGAGATCGTTAAATAGACCAATTTATTTTGGTTTTTCGTTTTTCCTTTTTAATTTTTTTTGTTAGTTTTTAAGTATCAAAATTTCGCGGCCTTTGAACGTCCTGAATGGAAGCGCAGTTACTCAACCCCCCCCCCTTTTTTTTTCGAAGGCCTTGCCCCAGGGTTTTTCATTCTATCCTGGACGGGGAAAACACACGTGCTCTCTTCTAAGAGCAATTCCGGACTCATCCAAATCATGTAGTACTGAACTAGTCGTGAAGGTATGTGCAATTTATTGGCTGTATAATTTCTGATATTCTGTTCTTTTTTATGCTATGCAAAATTTGTAATTTTTAACGTTAAATTCCCCCTATCTCTTTGCCTTGCTTTCTCCCATTGTATAAGTGTACAGGTTATTGAATGCACACGTGATTCCTTACTTGATATCACATGTAACTATTTGTGATCTTTCATGTTCTATTAAAGCTTGAAGAATGCCACATGGTGGCAAAACGTCGTTTTTTTTGAAAGATAAAAACGTTTTTGGTCGTGTTATTGCACTTTCTAATTGATTTGTTTTGACCACTTGAAGAGCATGATGTGTACAATAATCAAGAATGCATCTGGAGACCTTGAGGAGTAATTTTTGGTAACGCGCAATTAATCTGTTCTATATGAAACATGAACTTACAGAGAAACACATACTTCAAGAATTTATGAACACCGACCAGAGTAATGGTGGTTTAGGGTTAGTATCTAATGATTTTAGAATTAACATCACCGTAACTAAAATGCCTAAACCTGGATCAAGGTGGTCACCAAAAGGATTGTCATTTCACATTTTCGTAAAATCAACCGATTGGTTGCAAAAGAAACTGTAATGTGACCACCATCAACAATACTGACGAAATTTGTTTTGCTTGGGCTCTGGTTATTGCTATGGCAAATTTTATACAAAATAAAACAGGAGCTTCTGGTGATGAAAAGCGCAATTATAAGTGGTTGTGCGATATATGCACCAAAATGCAAATGTTCCTAAAGAACCATGTGGGATAACTGAAATTCAACATTTTAAACATTATCTGACTAGGAATGGCTACAGGAAATTGTTCACAGCCCAGAGGCTTTTTTACTCCAAGTTTCATTGTTCTTAATACGTGTTTCAAGCCCATTTGGCTTTCTATGTACAACAAACATTTTGCAGTGTTCACTAAAATGCCTACATTTAAATTGTTTTTTATTCTGCTGAATTTGTTTAAAATGTATGTGGTGTTACTACTATCACTCTACAGCCTCTGACAAATGTAGCCCTAACTAGTGGATATTATCTGATTCTAGGTGTAACAAATTTGACTCCTCATAATTGCAATAGAAAGTGTCACAGTTGTAAGGATGCTCAATGTCGGCCTGTTGAAGGTTATACATGGGAAAAATGGGAAATATGTTTTTTTCGATATTTTAAAGGAGCATCTTTCAATCAATTACATTTTGAAAATCAAACATGCTTAGTTTTTCGTCATTGTGGTGCATGTTCTTTAACAATATGCCCTGGTGTGGAACTTCCATGTGGGTGGCAGCAGTGCAAATACTGTAAGCAGCAGGTGACACAGGGTAATCTTGGCTATGCACAGAAGCTGTCTCATCCTAATCAGTCCTGCAGCAGTCAAGTTTTAGAAAATATATCCTGTCTAAGTGAGTAACCTTCACTGCAAAATCATTTAAAAATATGTTCCTTGTACAAAGATCAGAAAAGGATTTAAACAGATTCTAAACTGAATAAAAGATGTTATTGTTGAGAGATCTGTTTGATGGATGGATTTTTTGACGTTAAGTTCTGAGATCCTAACTTTGAAAAAATTCTACAATTTGTCATGGTTGCCAAATGTGAACCAGCAATTGATTGGACTAAGACGCTAGAGATTGAATTCGTACATGAAAAGAGAATATAATGTAATGGAATGGAATATGATTACATATTACCTACAGAAATTATATGTGCATTGCTTACAACTAGAGCTACTTCCCGCAAATTTCTAGAAAATTGCATATCTGGCTTAATTTCTAGTGGAGTTGGATTTGCTTACGCCTCATGTGTAATGTGATTGATATGGGAACATGGGATTGATATTTATTTCCTATGGATAAATATCAACAATATACTTCTATGCATGATGTAATTATCCAACTTAAACTTACTATTTGCTCATGTTTAATTTTGTTATTAAAAATTTCTGATTATTTAGCTGATTGCTGGGGCACATTATGATCGGCATTGGCTGTGCTTTTATAGATAATGTATATTGAGAAAATTGGCTTCTGACTTGTGAGGACGCCCAGGGTCACGAAGTAAAGATTAAGCCATACCAAAGTCCAGGTGACATAATAAAGCATAAGAATCAAGATAACATTCCAAGCTGGAATGTAGGCACCTTGCCAAGGTTGGCAAGGTACTATAAGAAGCAAAGCGAGAGGAGCGGGGGCGCTCTCTCTCTCCCTGGAAGTGGTCAAGTAAGGTCCTGTTTAGGACACTCGTGGTATGTGCGCTCTCGGACCCTGGATCGCTCCTCGGCTCTCCTTTCGAAGTTGCTTAAGTATTTGAATTGTTCGCTTAGGCGGCCATTTGGGGCCGCCCTTCATTTTACCTGTTTTGGTTCGTTGCCGCCGCGCTGCGCTTGCGTCATTATGTTAGTTCAATAAACCCTATGGGTTTTGGGTTAAAACGTGTCGAACTCGCTTCTTTTCAAGGTCTGGGTAGCCTCTATTGAGATTTGAGGCTACCCGAGACCTCACAGACTCATTTGCAGGCAGTATCCTGACGGTGTTTATTATTGCCGACCAGTGTGTTTGCTGTGCTACACCCGTCAACTGCATGGACTGTAAAATCAGTCACTGTGGAATGCCTGGATTGACTCTGCCACATTGCAACTTAAAAATTGTATGGTTTGTGATTTATGCATGCCTTACGTGCATACAAGAACAGTAAGTTTAATGCTTTCAAAGTAGCCATTTGCTGACCTTCGTAATGCAAGTTTCTTCCTTGTACAGACCACTCATTTTACCAATTTTTATGGATTTATTATTGTGCCCTATTGTGCTTTTAGTATTATTAGCTTACTAGAATTGAATTGGCCATTTTGTATCCATGTGATAAGCACTTTAAGCTAATGTAAAGTAAATGTTACAAACTATAAAACTTGCCGCCTCGGGCTGCCGGCAAAAACTCAAAGAAATGATTTCTGGGATCTTTTTTGTTTGATTAAAAAGTAGATTTTAGACATTTATATCTTTGTTTTAAAATTTGTGAAGAATCAGAATTGGCAGTTATCAGGTCAGTGATCGGAGCAAGACTGCGAGTCACTACAAGCTAACTACTTCAAGTATAGAGGCATCATCATTGTTCTTCATCAAAGGTTTTCACAGTTTTAGTAAACAAAGCGTAGGTCAAGCTTTTATCGTGGAGTTTTTACCGAAGCACGTGGGGTTAAAACAAAGGCACAGTGGACAACATGGATGAGTATTGCATTTTTCTTATATTATTCTTGTTAGCGATCGTTTTGAACTGACTGTGTTACAAATAGGGAACCAGACTCTTGAGCAGCTATCACTGATCAATTGGCCAGTTATGCCAATTCTGATTCTTCACAAATTTTTAAACAAAGGTTTGAATATCTGAAAGCTACTTTTAAATGAAACAAAAAAGTGCCCAGAAATCATTTCAAAAACTCAAAGAAATGATTTTGGGATATTTTTTGTTTGTATAAAAGTAGCTTTTAGATATTCATATCTTCACTCTAAAATTTGTGAAGAATCAGAATTGGCATAGCTGGCAGTGGTCAGGGCCAGTGCCGTGCCTAATGGGGGGTGGTGGGGGAACACTTCCTGTACGATTTGCTATTAAGGGGCGGAATTTCGAAGATAGGGGCAGAAAAATTGATACAAGAAAAAATTAAGAAATTATCAATTTTTTCATTTAGAAAATCATGCAGGATTTCAGAATGTGCACCATTTGGTGCAAGGGAGACTAATCAAAAGGCGCGCGATCTTGTAATGCTAGAACTTGTCAGAAAGGGTCTTGGTTATTGCTGTGTATGTCTTACCCTTAGGAGAATGAATATTTTAAATGTGAAGGCCTTTGAATGCCACAATTGTGAATCTTGAGGAATGGCAAAGGGTGCGAGACCCTTTAGAATTTGTAGGAATTTGCAAGGCCTTTTACTGCCTATTGATAAAGCAATTATAGGCTTCAACATTTTATGGAATGATAGAGATTTTATAGTTTAAACCTGTGACCTGCCAAGGTCACGCCTGTACGTTCTCCGAACAACTTAATTAATTACTCGACGCATTAATTATTCAAACATTTCGCGCATGACGGATTAGGTAGTAATTAACCCTCTTGACCCGCTCACGCATTCTGCGTGATTTTTGTTGCCCATTCTTTCGCAATTAAAATTGCGCATATTATTGTTGCCTAATCGTAATTATTCACGCATGCTAATTTACTGGCATTTTTTGAACCTGCTACGGGGGTCACACAACTTTACCTGGAAAGCACTGGACCTTCTTCTCGGACACTCGCTCGAGCGGCAGACCACGCTGGTCATGTCTGCCCGGGGCCAACGATTCATGGTATCGGGCCCGACCTTTTGAACGGATGTTTATATTCTGGCGTACGGTGTAAGGTCGTCTTCATAACCAGCGTGCGGCTTCAATGTGCTAATTCTCCCGTGTTTTCTGAGCGCAGGCTGCGGCAGTGCGCCGCGCTTTGTTTGACGCTCAATTTGGACTGGGTTTCGTTCGTCAAAGCCAGCAGCATTCCCCAAGGGTGTTATGGCGGACTGTGAAGTCGGGAGGATCGAGATTTGAGCAGATTTGAACTGTACTTGGATCTACAGTGCTGGTGTTCGTGAGTTGAAGTTGACGCAAATTGTCTTCGAACTATGCACTCTTGTTTTGGTCGCTTCGACCGCTCGATTTGCCGAGGTTGCTCGGGTTTTTGATGTTGTCGCATATCTTGTGCCCTTTTGCACGATTGATTGTTTACTTGCGTTCATTTACACATGAAGTTTATTCCCGCTGCAAAGCGGACATTGTTTGACTCATATCAAGATTGTTACATAAATCAGATTTCTCTTAGCAACACGTGTGCATCTTGTCATTCGCTAGCGTGCGTAAGCGCAATCATTAAGTGGGAACGAAACGCTTTTCGGTCTAGTTGGTGGTTACTTGGTAAAGGGGACAAATTGTCCCAGTAGCGTGAATATCGCAGCTTACATGTGGTGCCGAAACCACGTCTTTTGAATGAATTTTGTGAGGCAAATTTCATCGAGAAATAAGTTTTTTTTGAAAAGTTGAGAACTATAAACGAATAAAAATTAATAATAAAAAAAATAAATATTCCTTGCTAACTAATTTTTAGAAATGAATTTTTTTCCGAAGAATGTTGTGGACAAGATTTGTAGGTGTTTTCTAAAGAAAATTTTGAAGACAATCGAAGGGAACGTTTCTTCTTTCGTTAGCAAGATCGAAAAATTGCACTTTTTGCAAACGTGTTGCGTGGCAGATCTGTTCCAAAATTTCATGCATGTGTCGCTTGGTGCTAATTTTGATATTTCTGTCTTGTGTACAATCTTTAGGTCACTAGAGTTTTTGCTCTGAGTTAGTTTGGGTGCCATTGCGTCTGAAAACAACAAATCTTTCCGTCTAAAAAGGAGCTGTATTGGTAACTTTCCAACGCAAAACTTTGCTCGCTAGGGGTTTTAGTTTAAGTCCAAGTGGTTTAGCTTTTTCGACATCGGCGTCGACCTTCTGTTTAGTGGGGGGCCCGTTTTAAAGTCTTATAGTGCCCACGGTGCGGGGAAACTACTAACGAAATCTTAGGGGCCTGGCGAACCAAAACTTTTGCTTCAAAAATATCGTAATGACAACTAAAGAGTTATTATTGTTACCAACAAAATCAGAGGTAAAAACCATGGCGAGTCCTGAATCTGTAGTTAAAAAGTACCTGCCGCAGCTGACCTTTCTTAATAAATTTACAGGCGAATCAGGTACGGATGTAGAGAACTTCCTTTAGTCCTACGAAAAGTCAGCTAAACAAGCGAACTGGTCCTCTAAGGACAAAATCACGTACCTACCGAATTATCTGTCGGCCTCAGCCTTGGCATGGCATGCGGCTCAGGCTGATACAAACGATTGGGAGGCCTTAAAAAAGAACCTGATCAAGGCTTATCCAAATACGGCCAGTAAAAATTCCCCAGAGTCCAGACTGTTTTATCGGAAGTATGACATGACCGCAGAGATTCTGCAAACTTACTTTTTTGATAAGATGCGCTTATGCAGGGAATTCAAGACAGATATGGACAATCCCACCATCGTAAAATATATAATCATGGGTTTGCCCGAGAACTGGACGGGTACCTTTCGTTATAATAACGACTTTACTCCAGATACTCT